>JBCIKM010539865.1:0-17918 GCA_039654465.1 Melibe viridis | reverse complement strand
TTTTGTTCTTGCTGAGACACCAATGAAGTTTTTATGTTGCCCCTTTGGCTTTACAACCCAGCTAGGAGACAACTGGGTGTAAAGGCCTGGGGCCCAAAATATAACAGACTACAATGTCTGGATTAGCACTTTTACTTAACACAATGAAACAACAACTGCAATAACAACAACAATGTTTGACATCCACTCAAAATAATAAGCCAATCTAACATGCCCCCTCAATACATATTACAGATTGTGACCTTAAATTGCAAAACAATTCAGTATCACATCACTCTTTTACCTTTGACAAAATGGTAAATTGCGACATGATTCAAAACTGACTAGAAAGAAAATGAATGCAACCTGTAGCTGAGTAGCATCTATAATGAAATAAAATAAATGATTAGTGAAGATCTTTCACATTAAAAAGCCTTTTAAAAAATGAAACCATTCACTATGTAAAACCATAACTAGTTACAGGACCTACATTTGACACCTTAACAAAAGAATATATATCTCTATTGTCATTTGAAAACATCAAGCTAGTATCAAACTTTGAAAAAATACAACCAGTAAAACAAAGACAATTGTTTCCAAATTGATGTAATTCTGAAAAAAAAAATGTCTTTGATTTGTGATCAAACTGCTTGAATCTAACCCCCTTGCCCCCTCCCTGCTAAAAATAAGGTTAATGACATGGTTAGAGTTCATAGTATTTGAATTTCACAGCAGTAAGAATGGAAAATATAAACATGTTATTGTGTGATTCCATTGATTCCCTATCATAACTTTGCAAACAAACTCTGTTCAAAACAATTTTTTTATGTGAAAAAAAAGCAGAAATCAAAGCAAAAGATTTTCAGTGAAAAAAAAAATTCTAGACCGTTCAACACTGGCAGTAAGTTTCAATACATAAATGTAAAATATTATCAATATCACGCAATCCATTTTAAAAGGGACAACAAAAAAACAGTGTTAAAGATATCTTGCAATAGACAATACTTTTTAGGGCTATACTCTGTCCAATTGAAGTATTTTTGTAAGGACCTAAATATTGTTTTTTGGCTTTTTTGTTCATATTCAAGCAAACATACAACGAATCCTACGGAGCACCAATGCATCAACATTGCATGTATTCAGAGTTGATTCATATTTTGCATCTTAGGAGTATGTGTGGAATTTTCAATATCTTGATACTTAATTAATATTAATAATGACAGAAAAAAAAAAAATTCATCTAAGGACAATACACTGTGAAAAGCCCTTGAGCACCTGAATAATATTACAAAAGAGGAGAAAACTATCCGAGTATAATTTGATATAAGATGATAAAATATCAGCAAAGTAAATAATTCCCAAACACTTTCAGCAAAAGGACAAATTCCTTGGGACACCATTTGCATGCTTGCCAACAACAGCCAATAAATATAAAAGATACCAGACAGAGTATCTTCAAGAAATATCCGAACCAACCAATTGCGTCCTTTCTATACATGAATACCCCAACATAGTGAAAATCTCTGTAATACCATGACAAGATCAAATCACTAGCCTGAGACCAAAACACTTGGATACAAATTAGAGGAGAGAGATAGAGAGAGCAAGAGTTATAATGCAGCAGAAAAGTCGTTGCATTGTTGCTATCTGGCAAGCATCCCATAACTGCTGACCTTGTATTTATCTAACACTATTACTATTACATAATGGTTCCCATTATAAAAAGATGCATTTCCAGCTTTTTTATGATATGAGGAAGAGGGAAGAGAATGGGGCGTGAAGGAAGACAGAAGGAGGGAAGAAAAGAGAGGGGTACAGAATAGAGGGTTGATGAGGAAGGATCAGAGAGACATACATATAAGAGTAAAAGGGGTATATAGACAGCCAGTAAACTGTCTTGATCAAAAATAAGAGGAAATATGTTTTGATTGAATGTTTTGATTTCAATCAATTGAATATTGAAAAATCCTTTCCTCATTGACTGCAAGGCCCAGTAACACCCTCACCATACTAAATGATGCTTATGAAACACATCCTACCCCTTGACTCAAGTCACACTCTTCATCCAAAATACTGACAACCCCAGAGGTTATTAAAGACATAACAAATCCCACTCTTATACCATTAACAGATCATAAAATTCCTCTATTCATAAGAGTTTTAGATTAATTGTGAACTCTTGGGTAGACTAGGTTGTTTTTTTCCTCAATGTAAATTTGCACTAAAATTTCATGTCTAGTTTCTCAACAACTAAAATTAAGATTACGAAAAGGAGGATAACAATTGCCAAAAGTCAAAGAAGAAAACCGTTGACAGAAAAAAAAACCAAAGAAAAAAAAAAAGCACAACACATGCTCACATGAAAGAGTAAGTTCAAAGGTTCAAATGCCCATCAGCTAGTCACAATAATACCATGAGGCAAAGAACTAAAGTAAGGCAACACCATAAAGACATGGCACAAGAGGGCACATCAGCAATTGCATTAAAAATAAAAACAACAAAAATTGCAACACAACATCCATACATTAGCTCATTGCATGAACTGGCAGTATATTTATGCTCTTTACGGTAAGCCTGATTCTTTGTAACATCCTAAACACTGATTCCATGAACAAAATAAGAATTCTTCAAGATTCCAGTCGAGGGACGTAGCTAAAACAGATCCCTTTATATTGTCCAATTGCTATCAAATGAGTGTATGATATCAATTTGTTGCTCAATCAATACGAACACCAAGTGTGTCATTTTGCAGTGAGAAAGTTTAGGGTTTGCATCAAAACTTGGGAGGACATTCAAAATTGATTTGAAAAACTTCTCTTAGATTGTTAGATTGGATTTTTAAAATTCCAACATCTGTGCATTGGTAAACAATGATGGGCAACGTTGGAAAAATCTATCAAATATTTAAATGAAAGCTAGAGCATTCAAATTGAGACTTCTTCCCAATGAGTTGGAGACAAATTTGATAAAAGGAATTAGCAGAGATCTTCAAAGATGATTATGAAACATAATTTTTATATAAGTCAAATTCAAATGAGACACATGTAGAATTAAAACATAAGTTTGTAAAACGTGGTGAAAAACTGGTACTAAATAATTCATATTATTTCTAGAACTTTCTATAGCACTACTGGACAGTAGTTTGTATCCTTAAGTAAACTTAAGAAGTATTTTATTTCCCCTTAACAACTTTGAAAGCGATGATAAAATTTCCAAAGCCTTTGAAATAAAAACTTGCGAGTATTTCCAAGCAGATACCATAACTTTGTCCTGCTCATTAGCTGACACTAAGTAATAATACAAGGAGAAGAATGATATTTTGATTGACTCAAAGTGATTCAATTTGTTTCAGCATCATAGCATCAACAAAAAATAGTTTGAGCCCCCCAAAAAATTGTTGACTTGAGTTTAAAAAAAACGAAACCCAAAACCATGTGATAAATTTCCATAAGTAATTGAGCATTTGTTGTTTCATGGGAAAAAAAAAAAGAATCAAGATTTTTTTAAAAAGGGAGGAATCAACTCTAGACTGAACACAGTAGGGTTTATTTAAATGCAAGCCTGCTAAAACAAAGCTTCTTGATAATTTCATTCTTAATTACCTGATCTTTTCCATGAAAAGGGCCAGAAGTGGAAATTTATTTTGGGTCTCTCCTGGAAAGTCTTTAATTAAATTCAGAGTTTAACTCAACTTAACTCTTAACTCACTGAAGCGGTACATTAATAACAACAAAAGAAAAAAGAAAAGAACCCATGAAGATAGCTAAACTACATGCAATGACCAATTTTTATAATATACTTAGAACCCATGTGATTGCACAGAATCCTATAATGGAAGTAGTTCAATACAGCAAAAAATTAAAAGAAAATACTGCTTGCCTATTACTAATAATAAGTTAAAAAAGGAGAACAACACGATGTAACACACTTGTGAAGAAAGTCTTGTCATCTTTGTGACTCAAGAAGGTTGAGTTTTGAGCTCCTACAAATAAGTGGTAAGCTATGCTGTAATCCATCTGAGAAGAAGAAAATTTTAGACAAATTAACATCAGCAAATGCCCTGTGGTAAATTGGCTCATTGGTCTTTCTCAATGAGCAGATACCACCAAAGGCAACAGCAACTATTGTTTGGCTTAAGATCGAGTAATACTCCTTATGTATTGCTCATTACGCCATGCAAGATTAGGCACAGTGGACTGATCATCTGCCTGTCTTCATTTCTTGTGATCCAGAGTTTTTCCCAGCTCCAGCTGGGTCCCAACACTGCTTAGGCAGTATGAAGGGATAAAAATAACAAAACAAAACTGCACCAACAAATGTTAACAGAACTCTACGGAATCGAGTCAATCTATCAAAACACGCTGCAAACTTAACAAATCTTTTTTTGTTGTTGTAAAGAACAGAAATAAAAGATGTCTTTATAAATTGACATAACTGCAACCTAAGATCTTGAGGGACAACACCATCTGGATTAACAACTTTTGTGCTCAAGATACAAAGAATGGCGTGATAAGACAAGGAAAACCATTGTATATTTGTTGAGAAAAAGGGTTGAAAAAGTGAATTACCATCAAAGTGAATTGCACACTTTGGAGACTTCCAAATGGTTGTCAACATTGAACAAGGCTAATCCCAGGGTCCAGCTTAACCGCTTTCTCTTGATTTCACTTCTGACCTGAAAAATAATCAAGACAACAAAAATCATCAGATGGTTTACGATGATAATTGTAATTCGTTGGACTCTGGATGAGTAAATGTCCAGGGAACTACATGACAATTTTACATACTCACCTGAAAATCAACTTAAGCGAAGCACATCCACATGAAGTACCGGTAGTATTCATGATATGAAAAAAAAAAGGTATATTGTAATTTTACTTATCTTAACTGATTTCGTTCATTCCTAAGTTGTGTGTGTAAGCCAGAATCTCACTTGCAAAAATAAAAAGTCGTAGTTTTACTTTATTCTAAGTTTTTATGATATCAAAAGGTAGAATAACAACAATAGAGCTATCCTTTGATCGAACAGGGCGCACTTTGTGAGCTTTTCTGTACTTTCTATCCTAAAATTAAGATTTTTATCACACCGATGATGCAAGATTGACTGATTTTTGTTGTGTCTCTCCTTTGAACTCCCCCCCCCCCCCCCGAAAAAGGGATAATGACTAATTTCTATTCATTCTTTTGATTTGAATTTTCATATGGATTACCTTCAATTGTGTAGAAAAGAAGATTTGTGGCCTATTCAGAATTTGGATTTGGATTTCAGCAGAAAACTTGAATTTAGTGCATAGAATAGGGTCAGTTAGTTTTTTTCCATTCTTGTGCAAGATGTCGGTACAATAACTTTTTTTAGCAAATTAAATGGCTATTGGCGACTCAAATCATTTAATTCTAAAAGGTTGTTTATTGCCTAAAATATATGACATGCTAGCCATTTGGATAGCAGTTTGGTCAGAATTTTGGAAAGGGTTGACAAACTACTCTTGCTCAGGCAGGCTAAAAATAGAAACTCTGGCAGGACCCTCCGTAAATCCTGGACTGAATTAGTTAAAAAATGAAAGAAATATTCAGTCATCCATTGTCCACAAGCAGAGGATGTAGACCAAAATGTTAGGGCTGAGATTTCAAAATGACTCACATGTAAAGGTCTGTTCTCAGGAAATCCAAGCCCTTTAGTCAGTAATGAGTGGATGTATAATAAACTCATGCAATGGAAAGGGTCCTGGCTGGAAAAATTTTCCTCCTTGCAAACTGAAAATAAGGGAGAAGGAAGAAAGAAAGGGAAAGAGAAAAAGAAAGAGATACATAGATTAGTGTTTGGGAAACTGTAAAAAAAAATCTGCTGACAACCCAAAGCGTGAAATATATTACGACTCAAAGTTCAAGATGAAGATACTCTGTAACAATTAATGCTCTTGATATACTGACTTATCAGAAGAAATCAATAAATAATAGAACACATTTATTTGGACGAAACTTGGACCATGAAATATGCATAAAGAAAAGGAGAATTCTAACAAGATATAAAATAAATGCTCTATAAAAAATAAAATCATATATGAGGTAATATTCTTTTCGGTAAGTATCATTTTAAAAAACGTTGCAAGGAAGAACTTTTTTGAGAAATAAACTTACACTGTTTAGCAGTGTCATAATACTTGGATGAAGTGAGCATCTCTCCAACAGAATCTTCATGGATCATACCTGTCCACTGGGCAACATCAAAAAAGTATGAAAACAGGTAAACATCTTGCTGGCTTAAGTAAACTGCTCCGGACAATTGTAAAGAATGAACAAAATGATCCACTTTCTGTTGGCAATCTTTCAATCTTGACTCCACAGGCATTTCACCACTGTAATACAAGTTTAAAAAATACATATTTTTGATATACACATACATTAGAAATTTTGAAAAATGTTTTCAAGCATGTATGGAATCATGTCTTTGTCAGAGAATATTTTTCAAGCATTATAAAGCTAACAATTTTTTTTTTTTAAATGCACGATTTGAATTCAACATTTAAATTTGACACAAAATTGTTATTCCAATCCTGATCACTCTTTAAATTATGTGTGAAAAATTAGACTTGGCATAAATCCTAACTCCTGTAAATTAAATAACACCAAGCTTTTTAAAAATAAATCTAAAAAAAGTAAGAAAACAAATTAGTTTAAGTGCAAGTTTCATTTGACGCATTTCAGCAGTATACATATCAACATTATTAACAGAACAGTATACTGCCAACGTAACTCATACAATGTATTGAAAGAAACTTGTTTTCAAATTATTTTGTTCTCTTTTTATTAAAAGCTTTTGTAATTCTTGATCTCATTATAAGAGTTTTGGGGTTATGTTAATGTTTATTTCTAAAACATTTGCAAAGAGTAATAAATACTGAAATAACTATTCGCTAACACATTGAAATTTTGATTTTCAAAAGTTGAGTTTTTAATGGAACTCAGTATATATTGAAGCAAGAGCAGTCAAAGGAGCCTTTAACACATAAAACAATTTGAGTCAGACATATGTTAACCTTGTGAATTAAAACTTATTTCATCAGTTTCAGCTTTATAATAATTGACTTATTTATCAATGTTTTTCATGTGATGTTGGTATTTTACTTATTATTTTTGTCCAATGCCATCAAGCACTTTACAGTATATTTTAGTCGCTTTATGCATAAATTATTATTAATATGATTTATTATTATAATCAATTCATAACATGCTTTTTGAAAAAAAAAAGTAACTTACAGAATGGTGTACGTGTGCCTTCCATGCTTCCAGGTGCTTTTGTAACTTGGTACAAAACAGGGGCTGGCTAAGACCATTGCTTTCTCTGAAAATAAAAACAAGAGGGACATCACTACAAAATTGCAGAAGATAGAGGGAGTTGACAAAAGATTGTCAAAGCATCAACATTGTCGGCTACCGTCACAAATGACTATGCTGACAGGTAACACGTATCAATTGAACTTATCAAAATCTCTCTTGACAGAAAGCAATCAGCTTCAGGACATTTAGTATCATAAATGGAGTGGAAAACACATCTAAGTTCAGAATTAAGATGTTTTTTTTTTTTAAAAAAAACAAAAAAACAACAACTGAAGGCACTGAGTTGTTAATGCACTACAGTACCCAGATGCCCTTGGATTCAAACTCCCACGCAGCACTTAGCAATTTACTAAGGCAGAAGATATGAAACTAAGGTAATATTTCAATTTAAAAAAATGAAAAACACTGTGACCTGGTGAGATGCTTATTATTACAACTTTCATGGTTGACAGCACAGACAGATTGCAGAATGATATTCATCACAGAGTCAACATGGCACAGATAGACAACACATAATTGGAGATCTTGACAAAATGGCTGTTTCCTGTTGTTCATAATAATAAATGGCATTTATAGAGTGTTAATCCACAGTAATCACCATACTAAGAGCACTTTACTTACCATATCCTTGAACTTATACAAATTAAGTTGTTTTCTTTAGCAGCAAATAAAAATAGAAAAAAAAAACAAACAAGCAAACAAAGGGAATAAACATAACCCTTTGCCAGATGCTAATGAGTGATGGATAAGACTAAAGCTAAATCATATAGTGTTATTCAAATAATAATTGAATAAATGGAGTGACAGGCCATAATTTGATACAAATTAACTAACCACCATCATGTGTTTCATCTCTGTCTGTCGTGATGATTTCCTCCCGCCCTCCCATGATATGGAGCTGAGCGGATCTCAATCCATAACCAAGGGCACTGTTAAAATAAAATAGTATGATGCCAATTTAGATAAGGAATACGACTAAATTCCTTAACATTTGTTCAGGGTGCATTCACATGAGAGATTTGAAGAAAATGTGAACTTTGGGTCAGTAGCTTTGATCAGGTGTATTTTGTTGAAAACTGATTAGATTTTGTAGTTTCTTTCCAACCTTTGCTGACAAAAGCCTTTCTAAACAAGACACTTTTTTAAATCTAAAATCCAAAATTTGTAAAAATGTTGGGAATAGAATGTCATGATTTTGTTGTGTGTACAAATACTCCACAATGAAATTTGTATTGTCTGCTTTCGTAGATTATTATTATTATTATGGATATACAACACAACTAATTTATTTAATATAAAAAACAGGGATTGTCATGCAGACGTACAGAGACACAAACACACATACACATATAATAATAAAATGCTACCTTATACTCTAATACACCTGTCTTAAATAACCTTTCCATTTGTTTACATAGTTCATTTTTTTTCAATTACAGACAATCCCGACCAGTTTTCATCGACAAACCTGTAAGTGAATATTTCAAAGGCTGAAGTCAGCAGTTGTATATGATACAATTTCCCAAACCCATGAGAACATGAAGCATTCTGAAAACAAGAGGTAAATGAGAAATTGAAAACTCGTATGCGAATTAAAAACTATCTGTGGCTCAAAATTCCTATATTGTAATTAAATATTTGGGTAAAATCTGAATATTTTTGGGGGTGAATTTTGTCTGTGTACTGCAGATTAATATCCCAGGCATTTACATGTCTGTAGCATGTTGATTGAAAAAAAAAAAAAAAAAAAAAAAAAAAAAGACATTTTCAGGCAACCTGGAATTCATGTATTAAAAACGAAAATAATACTTTGACGCAACTTACTAAAGCTGATGGTGAGGAAGGTGCATAAGTGATTTGGACTGAACCTCCACCAAGATCTACAGCAGCTACAGTTGATGTTGTAGAAATGCCCCACAGTGTGCCTGAAAAAGCAAGATAGGAAACGACGCTTCAATGAGGGAAATGAACAATTTGATTTGCACTTTTTACATGCATAAAAATTGAGTTTAATTCTTATGACTGGCCATTTCCAGACCTTAAAAAAAAACAGATGGAGACTCTTTGAGGTAGTCTTGTGATTCTGTCAAGTTCCTTTGTGTCAAAATTGGCTAAGTGGCTCTACAAACTTTTTTCTGATCATTAGATAAAACACAAATAACAATTTGTTACCTAAGTCTAAAGAATGAAGTCATGTTTAAAAAAATGTTAAAAAGTGAATCTTCAAAGAAGATTAAAATATCATACAAACCTAGAAGAAAATTTGCTGTAACCCATCCAAAAAGACCTGGAAAGAAATTATTAAAAGGTAAGTTAAAAATTTGTGTGATTTCTGTTTTTAAAATGAGGAAAATCAATTCTTAAAAAGGCCTTTATTCAAGCTTACACCAAAAATATAATATCAAAATCAATCCAAGAGAGTAATTTCCAAACAAAACTGAAATATTGAATTGCATCAAATAGTATAGAAAATACTGTAATAACTAACTCTTACTAAAAACTTTTTAAAAAATCTTACCTTCCTCATCACCTCCAAGCACATCAATTTTTTGGGGATCAGGTATACTAAATGATGATTCTTTCAATAGCATTCTCACCTGCAACAACGACAGTCAACAACAAGAGTTAACTTATTCATGAAAAAGAGACAATACTGCCCTGAAAGTTTAAACAATAAAAGCATGATAATGAAGAATTAATAAATTTCCATTAATTTTGACAGAACATAAAGTCAAAGAAAAGTATAAGATATGGGGAAAAAAACAACAAAAAATGAAAAAAGGTCAATAAAACACAGGAGTTTTATTGAAAAGATTTCACAGTATGAATCAATATTTTGAATATACAACATGATGTAGCATTTATTTTTTTCCCAAGCCTTGTCATGATCTTGCCTCCTTCATGATCTTACCTCATGTATCTTACATTCACAATTTTATCTACAATCTATCGAAACTTCATTTATTTATGATTCTATCTCCCCTCCTTTTCTTCATTCCTGATCTTCCGGCATTCATGATTTTATCAACAATCTCTGATGACTTCATTCATTCATGATTTTATCTCCCATTCCTTTCTTCATTCATGATCTTACCTCATTTATGATTTTATCTACAATCTCTCATGACTTCATTCATTCATGATTCTATCTCCCATCCCTTTCTTCATTCATGATCTCATCTACAATCTCTCATGACTTCATTCATTCATGATTATTTCTCCCATCTCTTTCTTCATTCATGATCTTACCTCATTCATGATCTTATCCCCAATCTCCTTTGGTAGAAGGCGAAGGCCAGCAGTGGCTTTGAAAGACAGCAAGGTGCTGCGATGATACACAAGTGGTACATGCTTTTCAGCGTAATCAAGCAGAGGCTTCAATCTTGTTGAGACCTTGAAATTTCAAAAGATTATTTTATTTCACTACATAAAAGAAATAAAAAAACATCAGCAGATACATCTGTCAGCTCATCACCTCATATATTTGCAGCAAGGGGTGAAAAAGACTGATTAATTGGCATTAACAAGGTTGCAGCCAGTCTGATATTCTTTTTCATAAAAAAAAAAAGTAATTGCATAATAAATTCATAAAAGACCCCCCCCCCCGTCAAAAACAAAACAAAAACAAAAACAAAACAAAAAACAAAAAAAAAATAACAAAAAGACAGAAAAGGAAGGTAGCTAAAATAAGGCAGAGTATTACATATGAACATGAATAAAAAGGAAATGAAAGTATGAGAAATAAGTGTCATATAATTATTACATCTCGTTTTAACTATTATTATTATCATTATTCTATAAATCAAAACTGTTGGGAGTTACTTTAAAAATTAAACAGCTCCAGCCACATAAACAGATAAGTTGCCCCTTCATTTAAACAGAAACTTGGGTAGTACCTCTGTTACATTGTGAGAAAAACTTGAGATTCCAGGCTCTGATGAGGAAAAATACTCTTCACTGAGTTTGATCAAAGAACCTGGGGAAATAACATGATGTTGATAATGATAATAGATCAATAATGATAAAGTTTACCTTCATACAAAAACTAATAATAACAAGAATATTTCCAAATTTCTACTTATTTATTCATGTACCTTAATCTGTTAAAATATATTTGTGACTGCATGCAATTATTTTATCAAGTTGATTCATTTCTCATAGGAACTGATAAATTTAAATAAAGCATTGAATGAAAGGTGTATTTATATTTTCTACTATTGAATTGATGTATTATGTACAATATGTATGAAATGTATGTATGAATGTCAATATGTAACTTTATTATTTTTCTCTCTTTGTTCCTTTGTCAATTTTTACTGTCATTCAAAGCCATCAAAAGCTTAATATTGTATTCTTATTGAAATGTTTTAATACTGATACTGACAATAAATAAAGTTCTTAGATTTGAATTTGAATCTTTAAACAACTGAAAAATATTCGGCTTATTTCCTTTCGTCTAATTTCAAAATAAAAAAGTACAAAAGGACAAAACATATTTTAACCCTGAATCCTACATGTTGCACAAAGAAAAAATAGGATGGGTTAAGATAGAGCAAAACAAAATCTTTTTTTTTTTTCTCAAGCGTTTATAAAGAAATGAATATTTCCTAAGAATGTTTTTACCTCTTTCTTTATGCTTGAACTGGAAGACAAAGACTCTAGACCCTGTGCTCCCCGCATCAAAGACAACAGAATAGAATCTCCTTGAACAAGTTGGTTGAGTGATAAAAGATTGCTGACGACCATAGTATACATTGCTGTGTGATGATGCTAACCCATGGCAGACAAAAAAAGCTATTGTCTCAAATAAAACGATTCTAAGAGGCCAATGCCTACAACTAGCAAGGCCCATGGAGATGCAGAAGCTCAGGAAGGTCATGAGAGGAGGCATTCCAATAGTCCTTGTTGTTCTGAGGGAAAAAAACAAAACAAAACAATATGGACATTTACATTTTATATATTGCTGTTTTTGCGGTCATCACCATGTTCTACGCACTTTGCAATGATACATATCTGGCGGACTACCAACACCAACATATATTATAACACATTGATACAAACTGCCTGTTAGGCATCTCAGAATTTTTGGGACAGAGGCAACTTTGTCTACAACAAGGGGGACCTCAAAACTTTACATCAATCTCCAACAGGTTGAGGTAAGTGTGATAAAGCGTACTACCCAAGGACACAATGTCAATGGCAAGAGGCTATATAACAGAACCGAGGACTGATCTCATGCATCACCCTAGCGTGGCACGCATGATTGCTTGACTAAATGCTGTGACGCCACATAATAATGATGACAATCAAAATAGTAACAAAATTAATAGCAATACTAATAACAAACAAATAAAAAAAAAGATAGAAGAATAAAAATAATGATAGTTTTTATAGCACACTGAGTGAAATTGTCTTCGGTTACTATGTTCCAGGTGTTGCACCCACTCATGTCAACTGATGATCAGTAACAGAAAAAATAGGTCTTTATGGAAAGCTTGTCGACAAGGGGGGAGGGAATTTACCTCTTTCTGTCCATTATTTTCTCAGTGCTGAACATATTTATTTTCTCACCTTTTTTCAGACTCATATGCATTGGTAGTTTTCAAGTCTTTGTGAGAAAATTACTCTCATGCAAATTTAAATGTCCAATGAAACAGGATTAAAAACCCAATCAGGTATATATATATATATTATAATATGTATATGTGTGTGTGATTGATAGTTTGTGGTTAGTAGAGGCAAAAAAAAGGATAAAAGGATAAAGGAATAATTTTTACACAACATGTTCCAACCCTCCAGGTCTCCACAATATCATCTGTGCAGTAAATCCATTCAGTTCAATCAAAAAAGGACAATAAATCAATCCCACTTTATGGAATGTTTTGTTGAGAATACTTTTTTTTTTAATTAAAATTTTTCCTACACAAGATGATAACATCAGGAATAATGAAAGTTAAATCTAAATGTCGTAGATTTTCCAGTTTCTAGTCTAAAAAAATAACTTCATTTGAATTTGGCACTATGCTACAGAGTTGTTAACAATTTAAATTTAATATGAGTAACCTGGTCCAATACCAGAGAAACAGAGATTCGTAGTCAGGAACAATTAATAATTGGAAGAACAAATCAACAACGGTGTCACTGGCAGAATGAAGGCATCACAAGTTGCCATCACGGTGGCAGTTTTTTAAAATTTCAACAAAAACTATTTAACTATAGAATGAAGCAAACGGAAGGAGTGACATTTTTGGAATTTTATTTCTTGCCTTAAAATGCTCTTGTTAACAGTATTTCATTAGATTCATTTCCAGTCATATAAATTTTGGAAGCTTGTCTTTTGCAATGCTGCCCTGCCCCAAGAGAATCTGCTCACATTTAACTTGCCTGTTTCTGACTGACAGACACCTCAGGACCCCACAAAGTATCTTGCAAGCAGAAAGAACAAACAATGGCCAGTGTCTTCACAATCTATTCTTCTAGCAGAGATTTTCCATTCAACTGCTTCTAGTCAATTGGGAGAGTAGTTTTATCATTTGATTGGTAGGCGATGATAACTTTTTTGTTTAATCATTGTGAAAGAGAAGATCCTTTCACTGTAAAAAGGATAGACCTTGAGCCACCTGACAGTAATCAATTGTTTTAATTGGACCAAACAAAATTTAAAAACAAACCATTAAGGCTTGAATTGACGCAGTCTCCTTTATTCTTACAAGTTGGACCGCCTCAAAACTCACAACTTAAAAAGAGGATTTTTAAAGTGTGTAAAGGGCAATGTGAAAGTGAAAGTGAAAAAGTGTAGTGTGTCGTGTAATGTTTACTCTGGTCGTGTTAAGTGTTATGTGTAGATACCAGGGGTAAAAAGAAAATGAAGTTAAATTAATCATGTGAAATTATTGTCTTAACTTTCACAGTTTTTCAAATAAGAATTAATATCAATGAATGTAAAACATTCCACTTTTTTGTTTTACTTAGAAAATTGAGATTTAGCATTTTCGAACGTGTAGTTTTATGTTTTAAAGACTATTAGAATGTATAAAAACGAAGTAACCCAACCTGGTATATTCTCCCACTGGTTGACCTTAAAAGTTCAGAGTTCACAAGTTAGAGTTCAGGTCAGAGAATTTATGGATGAGAATATGACAGTATTTTCTAAAAGATAAAAATATTATGTTTACCACTCGTCCCCAAATAAACGTTTCATTTAAAGTAAACTGGAGTAAAAAAAATGCCTTTTTAATTTCCTCTCTCGCTCCTCACCAGGAAGGCATTGTAATACACAAGTCGGTGTGACTTTTCGAAAAAAGTCTTATATCCAATCCATATTTAAGGAAAGCGTCCTTACCTAGCAACAATGCTACCGGAAGTTGATGTCGATTGATACACAACTGTGTTTTTTTAGGTGAAACCGTAATTTTACATTTCATTTCAATATGCCAAAGAAAGGAAAGAAAGGGAAGAGTGGAAAGGGGAAGAAAGGGAAAAAGGGGTAAGTTTTAAACAAGCTAAATTTGTTCGAACCTTATTGTAGAGGCTATCACTGCCTCCCATAACTTTTGAATAGGTGTTAGATTGATAAGAAATTGGGAAAATGCAAAGCAGAGAGTTGCAGGCTAGCCTGTCAACAAAAAATAAAGAAAAAGATAATTAAGGTGGCTATAACTGTAAGGATACTTCAAACTTACATGACAAATAAAAGCATAAAATGCAATGTTGATGAGCCGTTAAATGTGGGTTTGTAGGTTTTACAAGAAGTTATCTTCATATCTTTGTCCAAAGATCTTTTGTTTTGATGTCAAAAGGTTTGCAGTAGTAAGCAAATTTTTGGTGACTGAAGTAACACACAAAGTTTCAAAACATTAAAAAATTTATCACTCTGATCCTCCTTTATTTGAATCATACTGGATATTTAGGTATGCTTGATAATGACCGTGTTGCAAATAAAATTGCTACTCTCTAAATTCCTAATTCGGATACCTGATGTGATCTACATTGATATATGTCTAAGATCTTCTATTGGGAAATTTTTACTAGGGATTTCAAGTTCCCCTAATCATGAAACTTGCTGGAAGAAAGTTCAGACATATTTCCCAACTCTTTAGAATTTTTATTTTGTATTAGTCTATAAGAGAGATGACATAAACAATGTTATTATTTTTATTTCCTGGCTGAGGTTTAGTTTTTTTTGGCAACTGAATCATGCTTTTAAAATCTTTTTCTTATTCTCTTCATGGACCATTTTACAAAAGAAAAAGAATGTACCGGTGGTTGGTAAGTGATACCTAGGCTTGTTGCCTTGTCTATGACATTGTGTTTTACTCTGTTCCACTTCAGGAAGAAGGGTGGAAAGAAGGGCAAAAAGGAATCTGTTGTAGCCTTGGCAACTGCAAATGCAAAAGTATGGGAGGCAAGACTGGATATTGCTGAAAAGTCAAAACAAGAATTCAGGTAAATTTCTACCTTTGTGTGTAAAGAAGAGGGGCAAGGAGGCAGAAAAAAATGTTTCCTTTCCTTTTTCTCCTGTTTTCATTCATTCCAAGTACAAAGTAATTGCACTTTTTATTTGGATATGTTAGATGTTTTTCTTCAAAATACTCTTCCTTTTAACAAAATGGAGAGAAGCAACAGTGGGAAAGAATGAGTTGTGATGGGGATGATGAAGGAGAGTCTTTCTTGATTGTTTTTACAGACCTGTAAATCTTCAGTCTATTGACTAATTTTTGTCCAAAAATAATCATGTCATTGCAGTTCAGCTCATGAAGTTTTCTCTTTGTATTTTCATCCAAATTTGTCAATTCACATCCCACACTCATAACTCTTTGCCTACAAACCCCTTTTACCATTATTCTTACTTACCCACAGGAACATGCTTATCTCGTCTTTTTTATACACTATAATTAATAGGTACAGATGTTTGTAGTGCTAGCTGATGCAAACCAGCTGCGCAAACCGTGCTGGGCACCTCCAGCTCTCCGCAGAGCCCTAACTGTTGGCATGTCACATGCACGCAAGCGTCTGAGAGGTCACAGTCACACTTTTTTTGTCCAGTCGTCTGAATTAGTAATAACAAAAGAAGATTTGGGCGACTTTGTTGAATTATTAATTATCATGCAAACAACTTTCCCTATGAAGATAATTTACTCGGAAGGACTTGGGAGCACCAGGCACTGTAAGTGAGAGGCAGTGGTGAGAGTGAGGAGGCAAAAGTTTTCTGCTCACTGTCTGCTGATGGTAGTTATGGATGCCTAAAACTATGCAAGGGATTGTTAAAATTCAAGCGCTGCTGGTTAGAAAATCAAAACCGTAATGGTGACATTTTACTTAACTGTATTATTTGTTCAATCACCTGCTGATAATCTTGCTGCCAGAAGCTGATAACGGTAGAGCTGACTGGAAGGGAATTCGTCATGCTCAATCAAAAATCCCTATACACATTTAGTTTGAAACAAAATAAATCAATGGATCTTCTGCAGAAAATGCCCCCTACCAATAAATCACCTTTTCCCATTTGACACCAAGTATGAGTAAATAAGGTAATCTTATCTACATTTTTGTTCATATTATCTTTTTAACTTCTAGTAAGATTGGTTATTTTAATTATTATTGTTTTAAAATGTCAGTGCTACCTATACTGACATTTGATTTGCAACAAAGCTGAATTGCATCTTGTTATTTTTAAGCACCTCTGTGAGTTTGGAATGGGTTATGATTTCTGGGTTGCGGAAAAGTTCAGTCAATTTTTAAAATGGTCATTTACAGGTTTGTTTCTAAAAGTAGTCTTGATGAGAATCTTTTGTAGGATTACTTTAGAACAGTTAATCTGAAATGCTGGGGGTCAGAAAAATTGTGTCAAAATTAAATTTGGATTATCCATTTATCTTCATTTATCCATTGTCAACTTCACTAGTAGCAAAAAAAAATTCTCATCCAAGTAGGAGAGTATTTCTTGTGTTTTCTCTTGCTTTCCATTCCAACACAGTGATAATTGGTGAAATTTAACTCGTGGTGTGGCTGGTTGAAAGATTGAGATAATGAAAAGATACTGACAGCGATAGGCTTTTGATTTGTAGAGATGATGTAAACAGGAGGGAAAGGTTTGATATGTCAGGAGGAGAGGGAAGGATTGAGAGAATAGGAAGGAGCAAGATACCACTCTCTTACTTCCATCTTACCTCAATGTAATCTGAATTTTTCATGCTACAATTGTAACCAGGAATTTTTTAAAAATGGCGTTCCAAACATCCATTTGTTTTGGATTAAGTTTTGCTTTCTGATTGCGCTGTAGTGAAATTTCACATTTTCAATGAAAAATCCAGGAATCAGTAGCATTTCAGATTAATATTATTTTTTGGACTAGGTTAGCGTTTTCGATTAAGTGTATTGAAGTGTTAAATATAAATTATTATAAACTGGCAATTTTTGGACTTGATTTTGGAAAGGGCTGCTCTAAAGTGAGCCATATTTCTATCACCCTAATCTCATCAACTCATGAAACATAGTTGAGGAAAGAATATAGGTACACTTTAAAGAGGGAGGGTAGAGAGAGAGAGAGAGAGAGAGAGAGAGAGACAGAGACAGAGAGAGAGAGAGAGAGAGAGAGAGAG
>JBCIKM010539754.1:0-16902 GCA_039654465.1 Melibe viridis | reverse complement strand
CCCCCCCCCCCCCCCCCCCCCCCCCCCCCCCCCCCCCCCCCCCCCGGCACATTTCCCACTTATTCAAAGTCCCAGAGTTCTCCCTGATGCACCTGTTTACAAATGAGACTAAAATGTTAGCTATTCTGTCTCTAAATTGTACTTATCGCTCAGACTTAGCCTGCTAATGAAAAATAACATTACAATGTCATGGAAAAGGAAACTTATAAAAGAGAAAATACCCCTTAACAGACTCAGCAACATAATTGTAATGTTTGCCTCTGCCAAATTGACATGTTGAAAACAAAAAGTGCTTTGTTATGGAAAGCACTGTGTAAAAGACTAAAAATTACTCTGCCATGTTTTATTTCGCATCTGTATATACATCAGAACGTTAGATACTCACACAGCTTCTTCCATGAATTTTTCCCGATGGGCGGGTAGATTCCACATAGTTTTGAAAATGATAGAGATATGAAATCGAATAGAAAACTTGTCATAGAATTCACTGCTGGCACCAGTAGATTCAATATCTGAAACAAAATTTGGGATAATCATCATTAAATTAGATCAGAATTCAGGTGGTAATTTACAATCATACATCCAAAAGTGGGAAGGGCACAATACTGGATCAGTAACCTTTTGTAAAATGAGAAAAACCTTAAAAAGAATAAAATTACTTTCATCATAGAAAACAATTTCTCTTGTGAACAAATGAAATATGTAAGCAACACAAGTCTGAAGGCAAAAAGACCCACCTCGCTAGGCAACAAATAAATGAAAAACTTGGACACCAGGAAGAGGGAAAAAAAAGGGCTACACATGAGAGGATTTAAATGAGTGTTCCTCCAGAACTGGAAAACCCGAAAGAGGGGTTGAGGTCAAAATTAAGACTTCCCCAAATGTTAGCTAACAAAGGCTTTATAATGCATAATAAAAACAAATGACATGACTGCTCCACATTAAAAGGTATACAAATGTATAAATCTATTATTCCTTGTAAAAAATTGTCAAAAGTTTTTCAAGGCAATCAACTCAGGATTTGTTAGCTAATTTAATGGTAACATTTCTTGAAAATGACGTCCCTCTCCCCCAACGTTTAGATGGCTTTTCCGCTCTTGTTGAAAGAAGTCTTTATGGATTTTTCCACTCTTGGTGACTTGGTGAAATGAGTCTATTATTAAAAGATCATCCAAATAAATTTTGGAGAAGTGTAAATTATGAATTAAAGCATAGATTTAAAAAACAAAAACAAAACAAACAAAAACAAAAAAAGGAAATAAAATGAAAAAAATAATTTCTGTATACCTGTATAAAATTTCATGAGTGAGGGAACCAAGTTATTCTTGGCAATGGGAGACAAAAGCAGCTCCATGTTCAGTTGCTCCAGCTTGGGTTGAAATCTGGGTTGGAGGACAAACAGGACCTCAACCAGCTTGGCCGTGAGGTATGGATTGCGGATGTAGTTCTGAGAGCAAAGCATCACAAGCAGCAGCTTCATCATCAGACTGTGTTCGGGTTCTACCATCCCTCCAGGCATGTAGCTGGTAAGATTTTAATGCAAATGTGGGAAAACCCTTGAAAATACTAATTAAATCACTTGACGTACTAATCACTTGAGATAATTCCTCTATAAATATTGAAAGATATGTTTTTGAACATTAAAAACAAAGAGTAAAAATACCCTGGAAAACAACTGGCCTAAATTTCTTTCCGTTTTCATCTCCTTCCAAAAATAGATGAGCCCATTTTTACAACTTAATTCAAAGCTTCAATATATTACATACAAGAGGCAGAAGGAACCCTAAAATAAAACATTGCTAAAATGAGAAAAGGAACTATGTTTTGCTACATAAAATCAAGAAGTCAGTGATACACCTAAAATATCTCATCTACTGTTCATCATAAGGAGATAAATTGGTTTGTATTTTTCCGTCTAAATTGGGGTTTATCCAAAGGTCAAATTTAACAAGCTTTAATCCTTGTAGAACTCTTTAAAAAATTTCCTCTGCTCAACACCTGACACTAACAAGAAATAACTTCACTCACTTCAACACAAACAGAATGAAGTCTGCCATGTCCTCCAAGTAAAACTCGGGTAAGGCAGAGAAAAAATCAGGTACATCTGATGGTAAAGGGAGTTCCTCACTGTACAATACATGGGAATAAAAATGTTAACATATTAAGGTATTACGTTCGGAAGTGATAAAATAAAATATTCAAAGGAAAATACCAACTGAATTATAGTAATCATCATAATCAATGGACATTAACAAATTCTTGTTCAATTCACAAGCGAAAATAAATGTAAGTGTAAGCACCTTCATTACTCACCATCTTTTGACAGGATCAGCAATTCTCATGAGTAAGTCTGAAGTGCGAACGTAGAAAGAAAGACATCTATCAATCATGTCTTTGTCCAAAACACCAGCATCGGCACACATCTTGCTTTTTTGAAGCCTCTGTTAAAAGTCAGAGTAAATTTGATAATAAAACACTTAAAATTGTTATGTTTGGTTTCACATATTTTCCTTTGATAAAAGTTAATAACAATCACACCCAAACTTAAACATGATCAAAAAGTTTTTGCTGCCATCAAAGGAGGGACAAAAATCTTGTTCTTCTGCAACTAACCAGATCTCTTGAACCAAACTCTTGCCTGTCCTGAGGCAGACTGGTTATGGTTTTGCACACAAACTTTTTACCAGCTATTAGCCTGGGGATTCTGGCTTCCCAACATACCAGTGGGTCTTCATTGGACCATTTAAAATAGTTATGGAATTCTGGAAAAGGCTCTTTGTGCTGCCCTCACTTTTCAGAAATCAAGAGTATGAATGAGTATCGATTAAAATACTAAACTACTGTGCACTCAAAATAGTATCAATATTAGCATTGACATCAAAATTATTACATAAATATTAAAAAAAGCTAACAGTATGTCCAACTCAAACAAAGAACTCACAACATAATAAGCTAATCAAAAGTAAGAACCTGAAGTTGAGATTTCCATCTTTTGAGCTGATGCCGACTTCTACTAGCAGTCGGCAAATGCTTCCACTGTGGTTCAGCTGCTTCCATTTCAGTAATAAGTCTCTGCAGGTCACGAATTGCACGAAGACGTCGGCGGTACTTCCTTGCTATGGGAAGTATTGCCAGATGGTGGCAGTGGAGGGTGAGGAAGAAACACTCTGTGGCAAACTTCGGTTCTGGTCTGTTTGTGTTTGATGTCTCAAGTTCTAGATGACAAACACATTTTTTAAAAAGATAGAACAGTAGTTATGTCAAATTACAATCCAACTTTTAAAAGCTTCATACAGCAAAGTATAACATCTTTCCTGTATCTCAAATAAAAAAATTTACAGAGCTTTTTTCAACTTCTCAAAGCCACAAAAAAGAAAGATAGCTCAGTATCATGCCACAAACATTGTGGAATAGGACAGTGCAGACACCACATGCAGGTAGCTTTTGGTTTGTTTGTTTATTGGTGGTTTTGGGCCCCACAACACACAAGGGGAAAGTAAGATGACAGAAAAAGTTAAAAGAGAGAATAGATCAAACCCCAAACACAAGAGAGATGATTTACACTGATAAAAAATATATTATCAATATCATCTCTCAAAACTAATTGACACCACAAAGAGATGACTTATGTTTTGTTTTGTTGTTTTGTCATCCTTATCCCTTGATACGGCCTTAGTGGTGTCAGGACCCAGCTCCAAGGAGTTGGGAAAAAATTCTGGATCACAAGAAATGAAGACAGGCAGATGATCATTCCACCATGCGATGATTTATGATGACAAAAAATATCATCTCTCCTGACAAAAAAAAAACATCAATGGCCAACATCCATGACAGCAAAATGGTCCAGGAGGACCCAGGATCTCTAAACCACCTTTGGGTAAAAAAATTCACTTTATTTACAGACTGTGAATGCTATAGAGGACTATTCCCAGTGTGTTTGAAATTAAAATCTTTGGGCATCAAAAAGATGCCTACGTGCTGCATCCACGCCACCTCTGCATCGACTCTCCTTGAGACACTAAACTCACAAGGCTGAGACAAGCTGTCCATCACAGTATAAAGATCACATTTAGTAACACACCCCAAGGATAAATTATTTTACAAATGATAATACACTCAGCTTGATCGGTCATCTAACTACCTTGACATAATCAAAATCAAAGTTCAATATCTATTTAGAAAAAGTCTACTCCTGGTAACTCTTAGTATATCCTGTTTACTTAAGTAATTTAATTCAATGACCTTTCCAAAGTGGACTAAACTGGAATTTACTAAATGAATTGAAGTCCATATACCGTGTTCTTTCTCCCAGTCCTCTGCCTCTTTCTCTGTAAACCGCATGCGTGATTTGTTAGCAATATTGATACGGTTCCTATGATGGAATGGATAATAGATATCAATCTGAAAAGAAAACAAATTTTTAAGAACCCGTTAGAGGTTAGACAAAGAAAAATATATTTTTGTTGTTTGCATTTATTTGTTTCCTTCCTTTTGTTACAAAGGGAAAAAAGAGAACAATTAAGTTCTCTAATGTGACTAATACAAACACAGACTACATAACTAGAATTAATTAGTATATTTCAACAAACAATACTCTCATCATGGGTCAAAGTTGTTTTTTCATTTTTTCTAACTGAAAAACTAATAGAAGAAAAGCTCAAAAACGTTTTTTTGACAATGTTTTACTTTATAATATTCCCCAAATGATAAGCTCAAAATGAAATACATTCACCTTGTCTAGATCAATCTTTTCAGACAACTTTTGAAGGACGGACATCAAGTTTAACATAAAACCATCTCCACACTGCAAACGTTCATCAAACTGTTTGAAAAAGTATATAAAATAGGTATGAACAAAACTATTCTTAGACAAAATTTTAAAAATTAGTTGTACGTTAATGAGTTCTGATAAAAATATAGAAATTGAAACCATGTTCTCATACAAGAAAGCAATTTCAAGTCTCATTAAATCTCTGAGAGTAGAAAATTCTGTCTTTCTTCACTGATGCCATAAAGGAGCATATTTATCTGCATGAGTAATGATGCTCTGTAAAAAAGAACCACGGTGGAAAGAGAAAATTACATCAAAATACACATAAAAGCTACCTGCAATTGAGATCGTTTCAAATTTCTTTCAAGGGCCTTGGCAATATAATGGAGGGTAGCTTCTCTTGTTTGAGCATTGAGCAGAAGATTGTGGAAGATGTGATAACATTGAGTCTGAGGATCAAGAATAGCATTAAAACCAATGCAGCAAAATTCCCACATCAAAAGGCTAAACTCATCTAAAATAACATACTTTTTCTAACTTTCGTAACAAAATAATTTTTTCTCTCACCCAAGCTATGTATATAGTAATGGCTCTCTATATGATTTCCCATCTCCATATCATTTCTAAACATATTTTCAATAGTAAATTCAGATAACTAATTTATTCAATAAATGATTTTAAAGAATAATATAAAAGGGAGCTGAGCACTGATCATACTTTCAGCTTGTAATTTTTTATAAATTGATAAAATGATAATGATTAAAGAATTTAAACCAAATTTAGAATGAAACATCTAGCAGACTTAAAGGCATATCATTCTTTCAAACACAATTGAAACCGACTTCTATTCCAAAATTGAACTAGATTGTGTCTCCACAGCTCGCTTGAAAAAGAACATTGAATGTACTTCAAAAAAGGTGATCTATTATGGACTGTATTGAATATTCTAATGCTTTTGAAGCTCTCACTTTCTTTGGAGAGTTGGTATTTCATTCAAATGAAACCAGACTCAAAAAATTATTAGCTTCTTTTTAGTCTCAAGTTTTCAAGGAAATTGTCTGCAATAAAACTAACTATACAAAATTTTCCCAAACCACTCACATCTTTATGGCAAAAAAGGAAAAGAGACAATAAACTATAATGTCCATCAACCCTGCCCCTTTAATCACAAGATTGCTTATGTTATGTACTGCAAGGATCTTTCTGCCCTATATTACCAATATTGATAAAGCACATAAACTATCTGAAAAGATAAAAGCATACATTGCACTATCTCAGTCCTTTAATTTCTCAACTAATAATGAAATACAACACGATGATCAACTCCAAAGCCATTGTCACTGACTATTTGTTAAAATCATATTGCAATGTGCATGAGAATAAGCCATTTTTAAAACAAAATAATTTTTTGTCAATCCAACTTGTCACACCTAATACCCTCGAGTTTTTTTAAATAAAAAAAAACGAAAAATCAATTAAAGCTTAAATTCCAAAGAACATTTTTTGAGATGTATCAATAATGCGCAATGAATTATATCTATTTAAGTAATAATAAAAAAAATTTTAAAAAGCAGTAAAAAAACAGTTACCCTGACAAATTCCATGCTGCTCATTAAGGATTTGAATATGGCCCAGGCATTATCATGAGACATATTTTGTGGACTAGGAAAAAATTCCTCAACGACTTTTACCTGAAATAAAAGATGATTTGCACTAAAAAATAAGTATCATCTCACATAAGACCACAGCGATATGATTTACAACAACAATGACAAAAAATATCATCTCTCCAAACAATTATAAAAAATGGCCACCACCTATAACAGCTTGATGGTCCAGAAGACTCAGGATCCTTAAATCATTTTTAGGTACTAAAATACTCAGTAAATCTAATTTGTGACACTGCAATTATACATATGAATTATATACCAAAAGGCACAAAATGGGAGATAAATGAAATGCAGACAACAGAGAAAAGATACAGAAGAAGAGAAGAATAAGTATTTACTTCATGTCCAGAAATGTAGGTTTTGGTAAAAACAAACAAATTTTCCCATAAAAACCTCAAATCTATAAAGCAAAGCATCAGCTTAGACAATAACAAGTCTTACATCATCCTCCGCAAACACAGAGATGTTCAGAAAAGGTCCAAGAAGTGTCAGTTTTGATATTTCCACCCCACTGGCCTCAGTCATTTCTTCTAGAAGCCAATTTGGGGCTTGAACCATCTGAAAAAGTATACATTTCTCTATGAGAGGAACCTTGTCTTCAAAACCAATTTATCCATATCAAGTCTCCGGATAAAGAAGACAGGAGTGTTTGAGAAATTACTAGTGATCAGTTTTATAATGAAGTTTTCAGTTTGGTAATGTAGCATCAAAAGTCAAATACAATAGAAATCGGCCTAAAACCTCTTGAAAATATTCTTCTGAAGTGTTGTGGTGAAAAAGGTAAAACTCTTTAACTAATTTTTACGCCAAATTTAACTTCCACCAACCAGGTTGCAAATGGGTCTTGTGTTGGATGAAACTTTGATGCTGCAGAGTTCTACCATGACATTCAAGGGTTCCCTGTAAGCATCTGTGTTGAGACCAACTGTGCTTATGTAACGAGATAAATACTGAAGCACTGGACTGAAAACCTGAAATACAAAGTTAAAAAAATTATAATTAAAAGCTTCCTTAGCATTTTACATAAGTGATTCAAAGCATCTGACTCTCAGCAATATTCAGATAAATGATATTGTTAGGGTATAACCATGGCAGAAACCAAAAATATACATTTGTTTTTAAAGGCTTGAAAAATGAGAAATTAGAATAAAAACAAATTAATCATGCAAACAATAAAAGGAGCTTGAAAGTTGAAGCATTCATTAAAGTTTCTACAAAGTATAGACACGCAAAGAAAGATAACAAAAGGCCCTTGGAAAAGTAACAACACTTCTATTATTACTTTACATACCTTGTGCAGTCCTTCAGAGTCCAAGTGGAGAGTGTGAATTAATTCATGTACAAAACCTCTGGGTAGAACGTGTGACAAAAGGAATGGAACCAAGGGGGAGTATCCACTCACAGACCTACAAAATATGGACAAATCACGCTTAGCTCAAAAAATCTAATTTCTCAAAGCTCAAATAAAAAACATTTGTAAAATATTATAACACAAGGTAATGAATTATCTACTTCTAGAGTCATGAAGCAAGAAGTAAATATCAATTTTGTACCCCATAACAGTCAATTTTTAACTCAATCATTACTAACCTTTGCTGTGTGAAAGCACCTTGGAGAATTAGGGATGTGAAAGATATACACTGACCCCTTGCCAGAGATAATGCATCACTCAGGGGGGGTATACTTGCACGCTGCAGACAAAACACAAGACAACAGCAAAAACACTGAAAAAGCGACTTTACTTCATTAAGTGCTATTTATTTTAATTGATTACTATCTTTTACATTGAAAAAAAAAAAAGGATTATGGTATGGGATCAACCATCCCGATGTAAAAATATTTTCCAATCACATGACAGCCTTGAAAGAGAAAAAATAATTCAATATGAATAAAATTTAAAATTAATAATGCTGTCATGCACTGACTGCATTTTCAAACATGAAAAATTATCTCTTAAATGACATTGCTTACTTCATTTGAAATATTTCAATCATCCAAACCAGATGATTTATATCTCAAATAAGCTAAGAAGAGAAAGAGTGTAGAAAATAGTAATGGCTTTTTACTATTAGTACACAATACAAAATCTCAGGAACTAAGTCGAAGCAATAATTTGAAGTTCCAAAAGTCATTGGTAAGAGATTCTGTAACTTTTGCTTTCAACAGAAATTTAAGAGGAATAAAAAAATGAGACACAGAAAAGCTACACCATTATTTTAGTGAATCCCCATGTCTATGGAGATGTTATATTTTGTAAGATCCTGGAAATGAGATAAAACCCCAAAACCTTTAGTTTTCATTGATCGTATAGGGGTTTTAAAATAATTAATTAACTAGTTGGGTGCAGTGACAAGTTTGACACACTTTTAAAAACTTAAAGTCTTAACTCTCAACACAATTTTGTCAATTCATCAAAAGAAAAGGAGAGGATTTGTTTTTACCTTTGGAGTGTTCTTTTCTTCAATTGCTACCCTGTCATAACAGTCTGTGAGGTATTTCAGGAATGCAAACTCTAGTGATGACGGTAGGGATGATGCTTCTCTGCTTGAAAACTCACGATTGCTTTGATAACAGTTGCCAACCCAACAACTAAGAGCGAAAAAAAGAAAGAAAGCCAATAGGACAATGTAAACAAAAACAAGAAATGAAATAAGTTATTTTCCTGATGTAAGAGATTATCATTTGAATCAACTCTCCTGCCCCACTCCTTTCCTTGACATTTTAAAATGACTATCTGCTTATTTTAGTAAACTAGGAGGTCCCTTATGTCCATTGAGCACGATAAAGAACCTTTGGCAGTTAGAAATCGAAAAGAGTAGGCCACAAGACCACTGTCCGGGCAAAATTCCAAATTAATTCCTGCTCACATCGACAGTAATACTCAGTCTCACAGAGCCAGTCGATATAACTGAGGGAGAAGATCAAAATACAAATAGCAGAGAGAAAATTTACACTAAAAAAATAAATATCATTCCTCAAAGACCCTGGAGTTTTGTACCAAAAGGGATGAACACTGAAAACTAATCAGGCTAACAAAAACAGGACACAAAAGAAAGGGGAAAAAGAAAGATGATAGCTTCAGTGTAAAAGAAAAGAATCAGAAGTAGAAGTGCCCACCAGGGACACCCACCAACCACCTGCTTTACATGAAGAGAACTACTTTTTATAAATTTATATATTAAATAACAGATAATGGCATTTGAAAATAAAACTATGACTCTTAGTAGCCCTCATCAATTCAATCAGTGGTGGGCACTCCGTCTGTATTCTTTTTAATTATTTTTTTTTCTACAAACATCAGTAGGTGCTTGCTATTTCATTGCCAACCGAAGCACTTTCATAAACTATAGTTATTTCGAAGTTAGGAGAAAAATTAAGGGCACTATTTTGAAAAGTGTGTAACATGCTCTGTCACAGATTATCCACTTTCAAAGGCTGTTCTAATCACCTACCCTAAAATGTCAGAAGAATGCCCCTCCTTATTGGGTGATGCAGGTGTTGCAGAGCAGGGATGAGCTTCTTGCATTATAATAATTGCTTCCATAAGCATCTGACTGATGAGGTCTCTCAAATCAGATAAACCTTAAAAGGAAAAATAACAAAGATTCATAATACTGAAACCTGTCCTTAAATAAATAAAAATTGTACATTTATTCATGCTTAAGCAGGTAGACACATGGCATCTATAAAAACATACAAAAAATCCAGCAAGTTTGTTTCCCTTTCTTGATGATGATAACATTTCAGATCGATTTCACAGATTTGGTTCTACTAATATATAAAAATAGAAGATTTTAAACATAACATTTGAATTAATAGAGCACCAGCATCCATTTCAATGATGCTCACTGGTGCTTTACAAAGAAATCTACTCATACACATTTCACTGATCTATCGTCATGTCCATTAACACATGCATACTATACACTAAGTCAGACAAATTATCAATCACAATAAACAATAAAATTGACATATTGATAGCTAATCATAAAAAATGTGAATACAACATAGCAAAGAGTTTTTTTAGTCATTGCATAATTTAAAATTGACACCACAGAGAGATGATTTACAATGACAAAAAATATCATCTCTCAAAACAAAAACAAACAATGGCCATCACTCACAACAGCATAATTGACCATGAAGACCCAGGATCTTTATACCCCCTTTGTGTAATTAAGTACTCAGTATGTCTAACTTGTGACCTTGTAGTTATGTACCAAAAGGCATGAAATAAGGGATGACCAATGGGTTGCAAACAAGACAACAAAAACAGGGCATCGCAGAATAGAGGTAAAAGTAAGACGATAGCTTCAGTGTAAAAGATAAGAAACAGAAGTAGAAGTAGAAAAATATGATTGCATATCCAACTAACAAATTCAAACTCATGAGATAATCCTGTTACTTTTCACTCATATTAATGTTCAAGGTTCATAGAACAAATAAAATTTACTTGTGGTTGAAGCTGCGGATATCTCTGCTAACTCTTTGAGGTGTAAAACTTTATTGGCTCGGCTGGACTCTTCACACCAAGACACTGCAAACACCCGACACAATGTCTTCTTGACTTGGTCCTCAGAGGCTTCAGAACCTATACTAATATTCTGAAAAAGATCATTGCAAATATAACACAACTGTAAAGAATTCTCTGAAAGATTTTTTAAAAATATTCTTTTTCAAATCCAATAACATCAGATTGATGTTTTCTTTTAAGAAATCCATTTTAAAACAGTTTTGCTGCACAATTTGTATCTATTTCAAAGCACAAAACCTCTATCTTCAAACATTATTTATGACTCCTTTTAAAAAGTCATGTGTAACTTACTTTGACTTAAGCCTCTTGATTCTGCTGGGAACATAAGACCATGCGTAAAGAGGACCTCAATTATGAAGGAATCATGGTGCAAACCATCTACTTTGACAGTAATATTGGGCACGGCAGTTCAGTCAGAAGAAAGAAGCAGAAGCAGAAGAAGAAAAAATGCACCTTTTCTACCTGAACTTTTTCAAAGTCAAATTCATATATGAGAAACCAATGTGACAACATGAAATATTACCCTTTTCCTCAATGGCTCTGGCTCATCAACTTCCATTGTTTCAATACCTGAATCCACATCAAGATGAGCTTGTGAGCCCCTGTAAACAAAAGCAATTTATGCTTAAAAAATTAAATGGAAGTCACTTGGAGTCTTTCACTTCATGCAAAAAAAGAAAAAGAAGAGAAAAATAAAATGACCATAAATTCTAATATCAACGAATGTGACAAAAGTGTAAATTTGTTAAAAGTACATAATTTTTACTTCTCTATTTAACCTTCAAACACACTAAAAATCAAAGACTATCACACCTACCCTTTTTCTGATTCCATCGAAGAACCTTGTGTGTTGCTAGGTGTAGAATCTGCAACAGGTGTTGTATCCATTGAAGCATTACCTAAAATGAAAAATTGTTTTTAATTCAATCAAACACTTTTTCTATTTTTGCTTGTTTTTGAAAAAGTTTTAAGGGGAATTTCATTAAATGTTATAAAACAAGAAATGTGGGAAAAATACATTGTGAAACAATTCTTGTGAAATGATAACGAAAGAGAGCCAAGGCAAAAAAAAAAAAATGGACAAAATTTTTTTTTTTTTTTATACTGCAAAAATACCTCATTTATCATTCTATAAAACATTTGGAAAATAGGCAGTTGGCAAAACCTGAAGTTACAGATATTCTATGGATTCCTCAGTTTAGGACAACACATAGGACTCCCTTGAAAGAACTCACTGGTTTCAGCTACAGTAGACTGAACTTGAGAACATGGAGGCGATGACTGGTCTTTAATTGGATTGTCTCCACCCATTTCCGATACAGGTTGATGAGGCTGTGAAGAAGCAGCCCCCTGTAGACGAGCAAGTCTCCGCCTCCGTATCTATGTGGAAAAACAAAATTATTCAATTTTGTGAAATAGGTTAATTTCCCATTTTTTAGAAACTCAATTATTTCTTTACACTGTTCTTTCTCTATTAGAAACAGCAAAAAAGATTATGCTCATATAACATCAAAAGAGACGCTAAAAGAAAATCCTCCAGGTAACAAAACATTAGTCAAAAAATTGATTGTCACAAGAGATTAAAAAAAAAAAAAAAAGAACAGTTGGGGCAGACTTAAGACTGCCAAACAACACCATCAATAGGGCCATCAAGAGACAACATCATTCACAAAAGAAAGACTATAACAATCAAGAAGATTTCCCTATGTTTGTCTTAGATTTCTGAGATAACTATAATGATGAAAACAAAGTTAATCGAACAAGAGGATAGGGTTGTTTTTTTTCTGAACAAAGAATAATAGAATCCCTTTATCATTCACAACATTGGCGAATATCATCATACTGTAGACAATCATTAGATGTCTAGTAAATAAAATTTTCAAAAAAGAATGTATTCTCTACCTCATCCTGTGACAATTCACTCATAGCTGATATATCTTGTCTTGGTTCCTTCTCTCTACTCTTCTTACTAAAATGTTTCCTTATGACGCAGCTTCAGGCCCCCGAAGCCAAATCATCTGTTTTTCACTTGTATCCGAGAGGTGTAATCAAGTGTGCAGTAACAGAAGCACAACAGTCAAGAGGTTTATGTTCGTGAATGCCAGGTTGACGTTTTCGAAAACAAATTTCGTTTATTTTTACAGTTCAATGTAATTGTTGTTTGCACAAATAATTCTTTGGGAAAACTGAGTCCTTTAAACAATGAAGAAATACACTCGCTACTAATCTGTATAATATCCTGAAACCTTTTTTAATTAAAAAATTAGAGGAAAGCTCAGTAGATCTGTTCGTCTTAATTGACAGTCCATAAGTTTTTGTTTGATTTGCTTTTTATTGGGGGGGGTGGGGGAGGGGGGGGTGGTGATCTTGTTGCCCTTGTTTAAAAAGCAGTCCAATTGCAGCAATATTTGTTCAAGAGAGGAAAAGAAAGGAAACGTTTCCAAGTTTAATGAAAATGTTTACCGAGCCAATATGTTTAAATGCGTCTTTTAAAGAAATAAATGTATGTCTATCTCCTCTTCGGTTTTAGCTGCTTATCTTGAACTCGGTGTCACAGTTGTGCGGATTTTAATTTAGTAACTGTTGGAACGCTCTCTAGATGGATATGTGTCATTATTATGAAACGTGGACAAAATAATTTGGGTCTCATTTTAATATGTTACTTTAAGTGGATGCAAAGCTGTTAAAATTGGATGTCAAAATTTATTATATAGGGATTTACTGCCAAGTTATCGGAGATAGAGAAAAAAAAGGTTTTTAGTTAAAATTAAGGGAGACCACCCTAACAAATCAAAAGGATACTGATTTTCGTTTGTGTCACTATCTAAATAATAAATAATCAAATTCCGACGATGATGAGATGTATCCAGAAAGAAGTCTGCCACTGCTCTCTCACGAACCCTGATGGTCCAGTCTTTGTGGCTTAAAATGTAATTTTGCTTGGGGTGAGTGCTTATTTAGAATGGTTGTCATAGACACACATATTTCACTGTGAGGAAGGTTCAACTGCCTTGATTTTCTAACAGGGCCCCCTGTTTTGGATCTTGACTTGGAAATATTTGAAAAAAAAAACTAAAAAACTTTTGGCTTGGCTGAACTGTAGATAAATCTGACTTCTCAGAATCATTTTCAACACTAAAAAAAGTACTTAAGTTTTGCCAATGCTCGCCTGAGGTAATTGGTCTTTGGACACGGTTTCGTACAATTGTATAAATAACTGGTCCGGTTATTCCAACAATTGTACGATGGTCCAGTTATTTGTACAATTGAAGAAACATACAAAGAATAGACAAATAAAATGATAGATCAAAGAAAGAATTATACAGACGGGGGCCGGAGGGGAGGGAAGATTGAGGACTGGTAAACGATGGTCTTGTGTTTGAGAGAGACAGAACCGCTTGTTGTGGCAAGCACAGAGAGGAAGTTTCGGACAATATCTCCTTATGAATAAACTGTAACAGTTATTCTAACAATCCTTGTGCAGTGATCATCATCCACACATTTTGTAAGAATGACTGGTAGGTTGGAAGAAAATAGTGAAGAGAGGGTGCAGAAAAAAAAACACAGTTGAAGTTGAATTGAGGAAAATCTTGAATAAAAAGACAGTTAAAGAGAAAGAAAAAACAAAGCTGCTTAGGGCGCAAATGACTGCCCAAACAATCACAAAACTTGCCGAAATGCAAATTAATGCAAAGCTTTTTGTCCGAAAAAATACAGGACACATTTGATAATTGGATACAATAGGAGAAAAAAAGGAATTAAAAAAAAATGGATCAAGCAGGTACTCGAACTCGTACCACTCCGCTTGCAAACCCAACACTCTACCACTACAGCAGCGGTTACTTGTGAGTGATATATTGTGCATAAATTAATCCATCATCTGGGTTGAGAGCCTAAAAGGGGACCCGAAGTTTGGCTGAAATTGTACGAATAACCACTCCGCTTTCTTAATGAGCAGCACCAAGGCAAGAGCAACTTTTGTTTGACTTAAGATCGACCACTGCCTCCCCCAGAAATGTACCTGTCAATTTCATAATTCTATGAAAATTTGTGATGGCATCGGTAAAACTTTTTGTTTTGTTATCCGTAAGCTTTCAACTTTCATACCGTTTTAGCAGTGTCAGGTAGGCCTGGGCGTTACTCTAGTAATTACTCGAGTCTCATGAACACTTCTGCTTTAGTGAATTACTCGAATCTGAGATAAGAGTCGAGTCTTGGTCTAATGAACACCATAGCTACACAAGTAATGAAGACAGAGTTTTGGTTGGAGGTTGGTAAGAGAATCTCTTTGGTTGGAGTTTTGTTGCATTGCTTCATGAGAACTCGTGCAGCTCGCTTGTGCGTGTTGTTGCGTGCAAGCGTCTCTTTCAACTTTCCTGACCTCCGCCACTCCCTCCACCCCCACCCAACTTTTTTTGGTAAGCACTCCGAGTGTAATAAGCAATCTGTATGTGGCTAAGCCAACAATAAATATTATCTATCGCTTCACCAATGGTGTGACTTGTCCCTGGGTGAGGACCGAAAGTTGCCAATGTAGATTTTTTATTCCATTTTTTTTCTAATGATTTCCAGAAACAGGTTATAGTCAAGTAAAAATCGAATTTGTTTTGTGATGTCCTAGTTGCAAAGAATTTTGAGAGAAAAATATTTAAACCTGAGAACTGCATTGCAGCAACAGGAAAAATGGTTCCAAAGGAAAGTATCTTTGAATTTACTTGTTGGTACGGTGGTTCAAAGGCAATTTAGGATTCACAGTTTTATGTGCATTAGATTAATTTTTTTTCTGAAATGTTCAACGGAGCAAACTTGCTGTCAGATACCGTAACTACCAATCACATCCCTCTTCGTCTTGCTCCACCCTTCTCACCTCCCAACTGTCATTCAACAACATTATTTCCAGCTCCTAGCTCCAATTTCAGGCTGTCCACTAAATTCACATGTGGCCCTATAAACAATTAACCTCATTGCTTTCTTCATTTCTTTATCTTTACCTGTTGTACTTTCATCGCATCTTAACCCTCTCTTCTCTCCTTCCATGTCGCTGAATCCATAATGCAGTCCTTTGTGCAGTGCAACCTCGCAGTCAGCAGACACTACTCACTACTGGTCACTTTGTGCTACTGGCTGAGTTCTCAGTGTTCATCAACCTGGGGCGAAGACAACACACTGGTTGTCATGATGACTGAAGCTTGGTGTTCATGAGGCCGAGTACTCGAGTATCGCGAGTCCTAACTGGCGAAGACTCAGTGATCATGAAACTTTGTGAAGTGAGTCTGGCCCAGACCTAGTGTCGGGACCCAGCTCCAAGGAGCAAGGAAAACCTCTGGATCACAAGAAATGAAGACAGATAGATGATCAGTCCACCGTGCCTAAACTTGTGTGGCATAATGAGCAATACATATGGAATATTACTTGATCTTAAGCCAAACAGTAGGTGATATCTGCTCATTGAGAAAGACTACTGCCAATGGTAGGAATTAATTTGTTAATTTGCCTTCACAGCGGGCTTGTCACCTTCTTTCAATTTCCAACTGTCACCAGTTCTTTTGACATGCAAATGCACACAGGAGCTACTAGTTTATTGTCCATCTTCTATATGACTGGGTGCTGGCTACTTATGATCAGAGATGACATCTGACTAGAAAAATGACCCAACATATGGGACTCTAACCTGTGGCCTTTGGGTCGACAACTGACCAGAAAATTGTTTTGTTTTGTTATCCATATCCCTTCATACCACCCAAGCAGTATCGGGAAGAACTCTGGATCGCAAGAATTAAAGACAGAGGATCGGTCCACCATGCCTAATATTGCGTGGCATAATGAGAAATACAAGGGGTGTTACTCGATTTAAGCCAAATAATAGTTGCTGTTGCCTTGGTGGGATCTGCTCATTGATAAAGACCAATGAGCCAATTTACCACAGG
>JBCIKM010539643.1:0-17931 GCA_039654465.1 Melibe viridis | reverse complement strand
TCATGAATCACTTCCCAGCACTACTACACAGGAACTTGCATGCGCAGTGCGCCAGCCAGGCCCGTGCGCGGGTGCTTTGTGCGAAGCTGTTGCAAGTGGCACAACCAAATGGAAGGGCATGGGGTGGAGCATCACAACATGCGAATGGCTTCATGTTAGTACGATATATTCTTATTACCTGAACCTTCCTTTAGCACACAAAAATGTGTACCATCATCTTTCTGCCCGTTTTGTAAAAAGATGCCCGTTTGTGGGTCTGGAAACAAAATGTGTCCGGAGTACCCTGGCTAACCTGAATGATCCACATGATGCTGTCTCAACAGGCTCCAGGGCACACCTTTTTTACACGTTATTGTACGCGCAACCTGTGAAGCATCGCGTTGGGCAACCATACCTGACGGCAGCAAACCATACATCTTTGTAATGCATCGTGCTGTCTCTAAGTAAAGAAAAGTTGGCTTCAGAAAGGGATATCATAGCGAGGGAAAGGAAGGAGAAGAAATCGAATTGGTCGAAGTTGGTTTATGGAAGAGATTTGTTAAGGTGAAAGCAGCGATTTGCAAAAGTTGGCTTCAGAAAGGGCTGTTGCTGAGGAGGGAGCAGTAGGACTTACAAGAGTGAGCTTTATAAAGACATGCTCTTGATGCTGTTAAGGGCATAGCAATATGGGGTGTAACGGGGAGCGGGAAAACTTACCAAGCCAAAAAGAAAACTCCATTCCATACTTCCATACCCTAGTTGCAACATAGCCTGGCACACCATTGTGCCACACCCATTTGATCATATGCATACCCACATGTAAAGAAACAGTTTAAAGGGCATTGGAATGCCAACACTAGTCAAATACCTAAAGCACCTAATCAAGAACACAGACCCCCATTATCAAACCACAGACCAGCCAACATCATGCCTAGCATGCAGGCCGCATCACATAACCATAGGAGTTATCCTTCTGTGTCATAGGAAAATTCCGTTTGTGACTCCAAGTTCCAATCACGCGTGCGACATTGACCCCGCCTTATCTTGACTTTGTTGGATGTGGTCACTGCCCTCAGAGCGGGCCAATTCTTTCACGCAAAACGTGTATTTGAAACAATCAAACCATAATGGGCAAGGAACTCTGGCATGAAGTCTGGACTCGCTCAGCACAGCCACCATGATCGTCTGGGAGTAGTAAAGGGGCCTGAGCCAAAGACAGGACATAACCCATCATAACTTCAGTCTGCCTGAGCAGTATGAATGCATTGAGAATTGAGAACCGCACACCGAAGACAGGAAGGAACCGCCTTCTGGCTGACATGTCATCCTTCTACATATGCTGCATGTTTGCAACATTCCAAGCCAAGCATGTCCAACAAAACCATGCCTCAAACATGTGCGTCGTCCAACAAGCATGCCAACATCATCATGGCAAGTCATAAAGAAGCACTCGTTGAGACAAAAGATGTCATTCCATGCGCACAAGATATGTCCAACAAAGCCAAGTCTCAAACATGTGAACCATTCAGCAAGCACGCGTTGTCAAGTCACAAAGAAACAATCACTGCAGCATGACAAGTAAAGAGGTCATTCCACGTGTGCAAGATAGTGGTGATGCACCCGTACCATCAGCTCATTTTTTCACTGCGCTGAAGCGATCCATGCGCCTCCCAAGTGCGACTTACAAGTAGAGCCCGGCACAGCCGGGTGACGAAAGTTTCGAAAGAGGGGAGGACTATTAAATTAAAAAGAAAGGGAATGCCTATAGGAACGACGCCTGACCGCCTGGACATCATGGCTGTGTACAAGCTCAAACACTGCATCTACAGGCTGCAATGCACTTGCATCACTGCCCACAATATGACCACAGCCATCCACAATCAAAAGCGCACAGCATCTTAACCATCAGTCATCAGCGGCAAGTAGGCCTGACTAGGCTAAGGACCCCAATCTTCTCATCGCCTGCTGCGCTTCAAAGCTCTGCCTAACCACAGTGGCACATTCAAGTGAAACACACTGATGAAGCATTTCAGTGGAACAAACAGGCGCTCCAATAATACCAGGCCTTCTGTCAACCAACCCTGCTTTTGCCATTTTCTCTTGTAGTGCATCAGAGCCCTCCGCATTGTGCCAACACATATGGTCCAAGAGTGACATCGTCGCGACATCCTGGCTACCTGGGAAAGAATGGGAGGAAAACAAAACTTCACGCATGCAAGCACATCTGGACGAGAAGCTCGCCCAATGTAATCCTCATCCATCCACGTTGCAAAAACTCAGATGCACAAAGAGCATTGCAGAGAAAGGCTGTTTCAATGAATGCACCAGATTGCATGTAAGGATCTCCTTCTGCCTTCTGCAACCTAGCTTTTGTTCAAGCAACCTTTGGGCGATAGGACCATCTGGGCGCCCCTCTGGAGCTGATCCACCATCCATAACCTGGACGAACCAACAAAAACGGAAATCAAACCTCTTCCAAACCATTGGCTCAAGTCTCAGCCTGGCAGCCCAATCTCTTGTTGTGCGTGGAGCTTGGGTCTCTTAGGATACAGCTTCCATTGGCGACATTTGCACCAATGGCGCAATGTAGAGACCCCCTCCTTGGGTGAAAACAAGGTTCTTGGTCCAACAAATGCACATTGACTCTCTGTCCTCTATTCACCTATAAGCAGAAAGCAGAACACATGCTGTCGGGAATCAGTGAAGTTGTGGCATGCCTGCACCACATGCAAGGCGTCAGGTCTCGGAATCCATCTCGTTCGACTAATGCCTTTGAAGTAGACATCGATGTTTTCAAACGTCCAGCGGAGAAGTTGCAAAAGTTCTGGGGGAAGTGCCTTGGAAAACAGGCCATTACATGTATGTATGCGCTCTCTCTCTCTCCCTCTTCCTCCATCCAAACATCCAATGTGCAATACATGCTGCGCATTCTTCATTGGTTGGGTCGCGAAGAAGGACAAAATGGAGCCACCGGCAGATCACTGTAGTGTCGAATGCTTTGCCTGCAGCAAAGTCAGATCAATCCCAAGATGTTGCTCATGGACATGCAACAGGCAACATCCGAGTGCCTTTGAGGCGTGGGTACTGCTGCAACCTAGCATTAAAACATATCAGGACCATCACATGAAGATACAAGAAGATATCCACACACATGAGCAGTACATTAGCAGAAACCACGTTTCAGCAACAAGGAGCGATGTTGCGCCAAAAGTCTTCAGGAGGTCAAACTCGGATATGCTGGACGTTTGCTTGTGCCTGCAGGGCCAATCAACATATGTACATGCATGCACAAGACATCAAGGCAAAAGCTCCAATTTGCGCATGCCAAGTACACAGCCCAAATTTGTTGAGAAGTTACCCAATTTTCCATGCATTGAAATGCTCGAATGCATGCTGCAGTTGCGTATCGATCGTTGACCCTCCAAACCACTTCAAACGACATGCGAGCAGCACCTAGGCAAAACAGGCATGCAACCCTACTTCTCCAGAATCATGCCAGATACACACATGCATGGCGGCAATCGACAGCAGAATCTTAACAATGAAGTCAAGGATCTGCAGTTCCTCCGCAAACAAACTGCCCAATCCCAAGGTTCCACGTATGCATTTGATCTGGAGGTGCATCAGTTGGACCCAAACCAGGTACGCTGTGAATCTTGGCAGGAATGTCCGTGTTTGAAGGCCACTCCCCTGGTCGATGCTGACGCCATTCAGCTGTCAAGGCAGTACACCACCAATCCTCCACTCACATGCTTCTCTTGCATTATGCATCACACGCATGTGCTTGTAAATGGTAGGAACACATCAGCCGCCGTGCCTGTGCCTGGCAATAGTGGCAGACACGTCTGGATGCGAAGCCAGTGAAAAGGCGGTGGCATTTTCCTCAACATACAACATATTTGGACCAGAAGTTAGATTTGCATCAAAAGAGGCTGCGTGACACCTCTACGAAGCAGTCCGGCAGACATATTCCAATTGCATCTGAAACACGGAGCCATGGCCAATCGCCCTTGACCCCACAGAATGCAACCCAGATCTGCTGGCAAGAACCATCTGGCAGGATAACCTGCAACCAAGAAGCACGCGTCTAAGTCTACACACATGGCATCACAAGGGCATTCATTGTGCAATATTGTGCACACGCACACACACAGGCAGACACCCACCTTGATGCCATTTTGAAAGAGGTCTTTCAAGTCCTCCGAAACTGCACCATGCAAGGCCTCCAAGGTTTCCTCTTCATCCACACAGGCGTAGCGCTCACCAGGGAAGATTGACGTCAGCAAGCGGCTCTTGAAAGAATGGCCGCGAGATTGTAAAACTGGTTGGTAACTGCAAATCAAAACTGCCCGACGGAGTTTTCCCCGCCCTTCGTCACCATGATATAGGAATGGTAAAGTCCAACCCAAACGGTCTTGAGGTTGCTTGTACACTTCATGGTCTGGCTTCACCGTTTGGTAAAGGTTCCAAAAAGCTAGAAGCTCATGCTTCCATTCCGGTCCCAACGGCAACCCATTACACAGCATCTCGCCATTGGTTCTGTCAAAGATCAAACGGAGCCAGCTACTCAGCATCAAAACAGGCCAAGGCGTCATAGTCACCGAGGATCTGAACTTGCATGGGGTCATAACCGTGGTTGGCACCACCATGAGCGTAAGACCCCAAGATTGGATCAATCTATGCAGGTTCCGCGCCCAGTTGTGCGGGCTCGTCCAGCTGGCAATCTTGTTGAACAGTGCAGGATGGCCTGCAGCCAGGCAAGTACCAACCACATTTCTCAACCCAAAGCAGCACCCAGCTCAACATTCATGGATGTTTTCATGGCAGCAAGCAAATGCAGCTAAAATAAGTTCCTTGCTACCATCAGGGAGTCGTAAGCCACTGGTCAGCCGAGCCGCGGACACACAGCTCCTGCAAGGGAAAGAAGAAATTGACAGAGAGGGACATTCACTATACAACCATTACATGTGCGATCAGAAGTTGATTTGGACATAGAAAGGTCCTCGCACCGTCAGCCTCAGACAGTCACGAAACCACAGGATGCATGGCCTATAAGAGAGAATTGCCACAGGAACCAAAAAAAGTCACAGCTAAGGAACTCCAATTTCAAAGTGCTCAAGCAGCTCCAATAGTAACGATTGCTGACAATCAGTGAAAGATACCATTGGTCTCGAAGGCTGCCCTGCAAAGTATGATTTCAAGAATGCGCAACCACATCATAGCACTTGAGTTGGCCTGTGGCCTGGCACAGGAATCACCTCACCGCGGCTCTCTGCTCCAAGGTCAATGCCTGCATGTCATCAACACATGCACCCGACATACGCAAAGAATCAAATCTGGAAAGTGCTTGCACTCCTGGAACACTGTGGGACGAGACGGGCAAATCATGGAGGGCAAATGCCAGACATTTTTTTAGTGCCACGGAAGTTGCGATGTATGTGCAGTAGCTGCGTCAATTGCATCTGTACAAAATCTTTCACCGATGCGACACAGCTTTCGGGCTATCAAAGGGTCTGGTCAAAACGTGTGGTCATGAAAGACACAGGCCACAGCAACCACCATCGTGGTCCGCAAACCTGAGCAACTTAAGGGCAATTTCATCAAATCAATCTCCGCACATTCCACATCGTTGCAGCATGCCATAAGGTCGATACGTTTCAGGAATAGCCTGTCAACTTTCAGCTTTGACTTGGTCTGCATCAGCTTTCCCTTCCTTCTCCTTCTTGCGTTTTTTGGATTCTTCCTGGCGCTTTTTCTTCTCCACTTTCTGTTCTTCTGTTTCTGGTGCACGCCACTTCCTGCCAACATTCTCCTAGTCTGAAAATCTTGCATTGGCAAAGAGTGCACAGCAACTCCAAGACACATTGCCACAAAGGATCCGCCTGGCTCGCGTAATCCAGACACTCATCATGGTGTCTTCCTTTGTGCAATCCACAAACTTCTTGGTCAACTCAGACTGAAGTGCCCTACACGCAAGCACAAGCACTAAGCGCAGATGCTGGATGGATGTCTGAAATGAAAAGAGGGGCACCCATGCCAAAAGAAACTCATGAGCAATTGCCTGTCCGGAGCTGTCACCATTGCATCTCCTTGTTTCTGCACCATATCCTTGTACAGGTTCTGGAGACGCCCGAGCGGCTCGGAAATCCCATCTGACAACCTAGAGTGAACAAATTCCGCACACATCAGTTGCAAAGCAAAGGTGTCATGCCTAGGAACTCCTTTGCCTTCTCGTTGTTGCCACAATGGGGGTCAAGCTTGGCCTTCACACTGCTTCTTGATCGATCCAAAGATGGACACATGTGATTTCCGCTACGTACAGCAGAATTCACGGATCCGGGCCTTCAAGTCCCGGGCCAAATCAATCTTCTGACCCAAGATCATGATGTATTGGCCCAGCTGCTGGTACGGGGAGACGTTCGGATTTGCAGCTGGAAATGCCACTCTCTCAACAGGACCCTTCCTGGGATAAACGTATGCATGCAAGTCATCACTGCAAAGGCACAAGCACACTGAAAACTTGCATGCGCATGTGAAACTTACAAGCACCAACATCATCAAGTGTGTTTGCAAGGGACGGCATGGCAAGAACTGGGGCGGTTGGCACTGCAGCATCCGTGGCGGCAGACCCAGCAGGGCTGGACATCTGCAAAGGATCAAAAACTGATCCCGACTGGTCCTACCAACGCGAAAAAATATGCACACAAACAACAAAGCAATGCAGTACGAACAAAGGGCCCTGCCTCAGTGACGAAGGTGGCCGCAGTCGACAATTCCGACACCCTTTGTTTCTGCCTCTCACGGACAGAGTCGACGTCGATGTCAATGTATTCGGCCTGGTTCACTGGATGCCTGTAGACCTTTCCATTCTGAGCCGCCCATTTCCAGGCGTTCTCGATCATTGTACTTAGGCACAGGATGCATCGAAAGCAGCACAGGGATCATTATCAGCAAGCAAGTCGCACAAACACACATATGAACAAATGCAAGCAGCATTTTTTCACACTATGCATCCGGAAGACTCGTCCCAATGCCAGATCTCCTTCAACATCTGCTTCGTGACGGGCTTCTCCAAGGTTGTGTCAGTCTGAGACTGCCTTGAAAGCTGCTTTGCCACAACTTCGCATTCTTGCAAGCTGCCAGTCTGTACAAGTTTCTCCTTCATCTTCTGACCTCGTTAGCAAGGCAGTGGGTGCACACATGCGCACCCAAACCATACATGGCTGAGAATGCATGCCCTTCAAAAACATGTGTGAGTGTCCAAGCATGCAGATAGACTTGGAGCCAAGCAACGTTTATCTTTGTCGTTCCAAGCTGCCATAAGCTCATCTGTCTTCAGGTTAAACACATGACGACGGATCCTGCAAATAGAACACACACACACATGTCTCCTTTCATGCATGTGCACCGAGCTTGGCCAGATTTGCATCAAGGCACTGGTAGTCAAACTTGTCGTAAGCACCAGGTGGCTTCCCCGTCCTGCAATGGCTACTGGTAGACAAGATTTCCATTCATACAGCACGCGCAGGCAAAGTTCCACAAGAACAAACAAGCAGCACCTAATCAACATCGGGAATCCTGGCATTCTGCAAGGTATCCCGAACCCAATCAGGTACATCACCGGCATCACGTCCCCCACCACCAGCAGCAAAGCTGCCATCAGTTTGACATGGCACACTTGCAGGGGGGGTCTCATGCTGACCTTCTGGAGTTGGAGTGCTGTTTGGAGGCTGACCTTCTGGAGATGGAGTGCTGTCTGGCGGCGTTTTTTGCTCCGCCGTATTTCCAAGCTCATTACCTGTACGGCCCTCTTGCCAGTCGATCCGTCGGCAAACGTTTGGGTCAAAAATGTTCGTCTTTGCCTGACGAATGGGAACACCGGCATTCTTCGGCACTACAACAGTCTTTTTGGCAGGAGGAGCTGCAGCATGTTTCTCGTTCTCAGGCTCCATGGGCATCTCCTGCACTGCAAAACGAAACAACACTTTTAGACACATACGCGCACACACACACACACCACATGCACAGGCGGATGTCAAAAGCATCACAAAATATCCTGTGATTTCAAGTCGCGAAGTGCAGCGGGACTCATGGCTGCAATCTCACCAGGCACTGTTTCCGCATCCTCCAGACAAGATATGGGAGCCGTCAACCGATGCATGTTAGCCAGACCCCAGCTCATTGCATCACCGGGCCTCTATGCCCCGTGCAGAAGGTTGAGCAAGGTCTCCAAGCGTGACCTCACCAGAAATTGATAGAAACAAGGTTCTAGTGCATATTCGCATTTCTACCAACCTCACAATGCAAATCTAAGGAAGTGTCATGCCCATTTCCAGGCAGGTGGTTCCCAGGATCCTGATCAGCATAGTACCGGTGACCTGTCCAAAAAACTTCAATTCAAATCGGCTGCTGGCATATGGATTCAAAAAATGCACAAAGGCATGCACACAGTATGTGGCACTGACAGACCTGGGGCAGCTGTTTCCACAGCTTCTGGAACTGCTCGAGTGGACTCGGAATTCACCTGTGCTTGAAGTTCCTTGATTCGAGCTAGCTTTTCCTCACGGCAGGTTGGTGCCTAAGAAAGAAGCGAATCATGCAGCAAACCAATCGAACACATATAAGATGTCCTTGATTTGTTGATCCAATGGCACATCAGGCATACTGCTTGTGGTGGGGAACCTCAGAAGCCTAGCACCTACAGCTAGCGAATCCGTGGACATTTCCTTGAGCAAAATCACACCTCAACCATGCATCATTCAAGATCAGGCCAAGATCATGCCATCAAGATAATGTCGCGGTTTTCCATCATCATTCCAACAAGATCATGCCAAGATCATGGATGAAAAGCGGTACACATTTTATTATGCGCCCGTTTTGCGCGATTATGCGCCCGTTTTGCGCAATTATGCGCCCGTTTTGCGTCAAGACCCTGTCAACTTTTCACTCCAAAAATTGCAAAACACTTGCGGCATGCATGCAATCATTTTAAGACCCGCTGCATCCATGTCAGCTCCCTATGGTGTCCCGAAAGTCACGGTCAAAACGTGTCATGCACTCCAACCAAGAATCGGGCACTTTGGTCAGAGCATGTTTCCACAAGAAGTCCCATGCTTCCAGCATGTGAGCATCATGCCAAACATCGCCGAGAGGAAGCTGCTCGAATATCTCTCGGTCTGTCAGGTGGGGTGGTGTCCCAACTTTGCTCCTGAACAGCATTGTGTTCACCGTCAAAAATCACGTTGTAAGTCGCTGGGGCAAACACTGCATGGACAATTGAATTAGAGCTCCTCAGACAACATTGCACTGTTTCGGGGCTGCTCTTCCAAATATCCAGAAGGCGAGTTCCGAACTTTCGGGGGTAACACCTGCAGGAGGAATTTCCGACACAGCAAGCCTGAAAGACCTCAACCTATCATGCATCTGGGAGACTGTGTTCGTTTGAGGTTCTTGTTGCCAGTCCATGCTTTGCCTTTTTTGCCTAGGTCAGCATATTTGTTGCACTAATACAAAACACGAGGTGTTCCCACTTGCTTGTTGCATGCAAAGGCATGTTAGTCCGAGCGTCTAGATGTCTGAAATTGTGTCAATTCCTTCTGGACTGCACGGGCCAGCTTTCCAGTATCGAGGAAATTGACATATGGCCAATTGCTCCTGCAGGTTTGCCTTTTCGGGGTCGGGCTTCCATAAGCCATCATCCACCAGTGTGCAGATTGCACCTTAGAGTGTCTTCGACACACACACACACATACAAACACACACATCCATGTGATGATTTCAGGGCAAAAGGCATTTCACAAAGGGTCACCATGCATGCAAGAAACATAGACGACCTGCTCCTCGAACCATCTCCATCGATAATATTCAAATAAAATCGATTGCCTTCAAGCAATGTGATAGCCAGTGCCACATGTTCAAACACCAGCAGCAACAGTCCTCGGCTGTTCTACCACGAAGAGCCCGTGAACTGCCACAATGCAGATGAGACAAAGGACCAGCCTGCAAAACAACAATAGAGCAAACAGATTGACAAAGGATAGCGGAATCACTCAACAGCCCTCCCGGCCTGCTGGCCATCAAATTGCCTTGGACAACGAAGTCCCAGCCAACACCAAAGCTGTTGAAGGCATTCCTCATGCTAGTCGCCCGTGAGGCAATAGACCAGCTCCGACAATCTGGCCCCCAAAGTGAGAGGCAAGAAGGGTGTAGCATCAGACAGGCAAACAGCGCAGTCCTCAGATGAACATGTAGCAACTTGATCTCCACCAACTGGCTGTGTGGTCATTGTGCTGTCAAACATGTATGCGCAAAACAATGACACTGTGGCCCCAGCAGAAAACCTTGAGGTCGGTTGAAATCTTGCGCGTTGGGCCTGCATTTTCTCACAAAATCTAGATACAAGGTCTTGGCTGCAATGCTATGAGATTCTGGTGAACACTTGCTGCCTCCCCGCAGCTTTCCCAAAGTCCAGGTCAAAGCGTGCTGCGTTGAAGGAACTATGTTTCCTGGGAACTTGCTGGCTGCATCTCGAACATTCGCATGCATGGCAAATAGGCAAACGTCGTGACACAACCATCACAGACTGAGACAAGGTCCATTCACGTGAAACATTGGAGCATCCCGCAAACATGTCCAGGAAGTGGAAAGGTGGGGCGTCCCACTCATATACAGAGTTCCACTGCATTAGAAGCACCTGAGTGAACAACGTGCTGCAATGCATTATGCAGCACAAGCACACAAGCGAAAGCCGCACAACGACACAAGTGCATAGGGCCCCTGCCAGGGCTACCAACACCTACATGAAACGCTTCGAACCAGGTTGAAGCCAATGGAAAACACAAAGCAAATCCAACTGGGCCTCAGACCTTGGGCGCATGGCAATGCACCAGTGCAGGGACAACGCTTCCACGTTCCCAAAACGGCATGGTGCTTCGCAATGTGAACCAAAACCGCTGAGGAAGCACATGCTTCATATAACAAATATGCAGCCCACATCACACATTCAATCATCATCCCAGAGGCGAAACCAGTGATGTATCAACCAACATTGCATGCAAGCCTGCCTAAACCCAGAGCTTCGACCTGCCAAGAAGTCATGGCTGCTGTACCTGGCCGTGGGGAAACCACTGCACCACGTAAGGTGCAAGCACAAGAACAGCTGCAAAGTCAGAGCATACTCTCGAAGGATATTGCTTGAACATCCTTTTTTGACCGCATACAGGTTCTTTGCTACTGCCAGCGCAAAAGCTACCACCGGTTATTCTGTCGTGGAACCGGTGGCACAGGTGGCAAGCGAGCTCTTTCCAGCAGCACAGGTGGCGGCGGTGGTTTGGGCAAATGACCAGGCCACTGCTCCTTCGGGGCAGGCTTAGAACGTGGCATGCTCTTCTTCTTGATGGTGGCCTGCAGAGTTGGACCAAAGATTCAAACCATCTTGATCGAGCAAGTGGAAAATTTAAGCACAAAACATGCGTTGGGATCACTGAGCGCCGGCACTGGACCAGCAGCGTCGCGCAAAGGCTCCTGCATCAACCAGAAAGGCAATACCAGCGAATTCTCATGCACCCACAAAACTAGCCTCTTCGTCCGATGAGCTAGATTTTTCATCCTTCCCATGGGCATCTGCTGGGGCTGGAGATGGCACCTCCGGGAAAAGCGGTAAAAGTGCATCCAACCCACAAAATGATGGTGCCACGCCTGCTCAACTTCGACAGGCTTCTCTGTCTGCACCAAGACTGTGTGGACACCCATCAAATTAGTTTGCACTTCTGCGTCCTGTTCAGGGACGAGATTCCCAGGTGCTTTGTTAAAAGAACAAAACTAGAGCGTCCTTTTGGCCACGCAAGTCATCATGTTCCTCGGAAATCAAGTTAACTAGAGAAAGGTCAACACGACAACAGACGCGCATGTGCAAGCTAGTCTTGCAACCTTTAAGGTCAACACTGCGCTCATGTCATCCATGCAAGCTTCCTGCACATGCACGCGTGATAAAAGATCGTACTAAGAAAGCTTTTCTGCATGCAATGCCATCTAATCCGCCAAGCTGTCCTTTCTGCAGCCTAAACTGTTCCCTTTTGGTCTGGCTCCACATTTTGCGGCCTGCACGTCCCATGATCATCAATGGAGTCACACACGCACAAACATGTCACAGCAAACATGACACAGCTGCAGAAACCTTCTGTCTAGAAGACTGGGGAGGGTCTTGTTCCAGAGGTCGTTTCTTGGACACCTGCCACACCAACGCAATAGGATCATGTTGGCCAGCGGAAATTTGCGCATATACAAAGACAGAATTGGGGACAAACATCATCAAAATCACTGTGCCTGACCAATTGGCATATCCTTTCCCATTGGTCTATTTCTTGTACCGAAGAGATTGAAATTGCACTGCGTGTTTTTACAATACATCACATGGGAGCTGAAATATTGCCTGGGAAGTTTTCTGCATCAGTTGTCATTTATGATCATGTCGACATGGCTGCGGTATCCTGCGGAAAAAGCATCGATTCAGCACATGGAAGCTGGGATGCGAAAACCTGCAGCCTGCTGTAGCACACATGTTGCAAATGCAGTTGACACTTGAACTGAGCAGTTTAAAGAACACATGCAGGGCACCGGTGGGCAATCAGCTGGCTCAGGAAAGTGTACCTGCATTCAAACATGAAAGAAGCACCATGTAACTCGTCGCAAAGACACCAGCCAACTGCATGCACCCCTATCAATGTCATGACATCTCACAAAGCAAGTGCGTTTGTTACAAGCACTCCGCGAGTCTGCAGGTTTCAACGTCCGAGTATTCACATGCAGCTGTTCTCAACTGGCATGCTGAACGACAAGATTGGCAAGTGTGTTCACACACTTGAAGCTTCACATCCGGAACATCCGTTGCAGGACATAAGTACGCAAACATGGGCTAAGCTCAATGAGTCTAATGAGTTCCTTTTTTTAAACATATAGTCACCATGCACGATGCTAGTCGACTTACCAGGAAAGTCCATCCGCCCACATTTGTTACAGCCTGCTTCCCCCCAAGGTTCCCCGAGGAAACACTATCTCAGTGTCAAAACGAATTGTAATTGCGAAATCTACCTCCGAAAACTGCAACGCCACTGTGTGAAGAACATGATCACTTTGTCTCACTCTGTCTCTGCGTAGGCCTTGGGTGCATATCTGAATTTGTTGGCAGCAAGCTAGCATGCACACATGGAATGACAACACGCAAAGAAATTCAAGCAAGAAACAACTTTCCCCCGTTTCTTGGCTTCTTCATCATCCAGCCCAAGTTTGATACACTTCTGTCGAACCGTGTGGTATGCTGAACTCTTGCGGCTCCTTTTGGCTTCTGCTGGTGTCATTGCATCTGGGGATTTGCGCTTGCGTTTGGGGGCATCTTCGGATGCCTTTGGCCTGTGGTTTTTTCTCTTGGCTGCTGGCTTTGGTTTGGCTTTCGCTTTGCAGGCCGTGGGCTTGCCAGAGCTGGCTGGTGCCAGTGTGTTTGGGTCCCTTTCCAAGCTCTGCTGTGTCAACTTGGGGTCTCGATCTCCCCTTGGCGCTTTTCCTCGGCTCAACTTCGAAGTTTTGCTTTCTGTCCCATTTACATTCGGTGTCTTAGCAGTGTCTGGAGACTTGCTGACAGCATCTGGCGTCTTACCACGCTGCCTCTTACGTGGCTTGTCTGCTGTATCTGGCGCTACTGCCGTGTCCGAGGCCCTTTCTTTTCCTGTACGCTTGCTTCGTGCTTCTGTCTTTGGTTCTGCTCGCGTTTGCCTTGCTGCCTTGGTTGCTCGTTTGTTTGCTGGCCGACCCCTGGTGTGCGGGGCAGGTGTTTCTTCTGCTGTTGTTTCTTTCTTCTTCCTACCGCGTGTCTTTGGCGGAGTCGGTGGCACAGAAGCAGACTCCTCAACCAACTTCTGCAATTGGCCAGGAGCTGTCTCAGCCTGACATGGATGAAAGTACATGTAGGCACAAGACACTTTTGGCAGGCATGAACAGTGGCATGAAGCCAACGCATGAAAGATGATCCACCTTCCCATCAACCAAAAACCGACCAATTGATGATGACAGCCTTGCATCCAAGTGGCAGCAGGTTGCAAGATTCCATGATCCGGTTCCTTCGGTCTTTCTTCCTTGCAGCGAGATGAAAGTGGAAGGGGCCTAGCATCAAATAAACAGATCACCCTGCCTGGGAATAGCGCACGGTTCGCGAAGAACTTTGCTCATCATCTTCATCAGAAAAAATGCTTTGTGGTGCAGCACCTGGACTCAGTGTGTATGCAGCGCATACCAACACATTTATGCAAGCACATGCTGACATGTATGTCCAACACAAATACCAAAGGCCAAAGCACGAAGGTCTTTCCCTTCGTCCTCCGAGCTAGACGGATCCACATGCAGAACATCCGTCTTATCAACATGACCGGGACTGCCTAAGAAAAGGCGGCGACAAGTACATGCAGACATTGAAGACAGAAACGCACACACACGCATGCACATGAATGATGCTGCAATAAATCACAGCTGTGTCACGACGACGAGGTTCACGACCCAGGTCTTGGTCACCTAGCGTATGTTGAAGGTTGACAAATGCAAGTTTCAGAAGGCTCCTGGTTCATGGTAAACTTTTAGCAAAGTCATTCATAAACTCGTGCACGGCAAAACACTTGTGTGAGAAATCCGGCCTTTGTCTGCTCCAATGTCATCAGGAAGACCTGGTACTTCCTTTGCCCCCTCATGTTTGCCAACCTCTTCATGGTCAGTGCCGTGTCCTGAACAGAATTTGCGCAAAGAAGGCCTTTGAAAGCAAGGCAAGGTGGCAGCAGACCAAATATAGAAGTATCAGATGTACCTGGAGGCTGCAGCTCATTCATAGTACCCTCTTCCACGCCAGGCTGAAATGCACCTGCGCGAACAGACCCACAAAGCTTCTTGCACCCATGGTATTTGAAAAGCAGGCATCAATGTTATAAAGACAAATTGAGACAAAGGCCCAGACCCTCTTCCAGCTGCTGGGTTTCCATGTTGTCGATACCTCAAGAAATCTCAAAACAAATTAATGTGCACATGTGGTTACAGGTGTGGATTCACACAAGTAACTAGGTCAAAGACTGGTATCTGGCAGCTTCGGCCTTGCAACCTGTTGCACTGCGTGACGTTGCAACAACTGCGGATCTTTCACTGCCTTCTGCTTCTCTTGTATCGCTTTCAGCTCCAACATAAGCTCCAATTCATGGAGCTCCAGCAACAGAAGCTGCTTTGCGAGGTCACCTAAGTGGATGGGAAAAAATATAGACAGCTGGCCGAGGGAAATTCAACAAAGCAGGTTCGTCAAGCAACTGCTGGGTGCATCGGTCTTAGGTGGCGTTTCCACCGGTGCCATTTTCAGACCTGAACAAGTTCCCACCCAAAAGAAACAAAAAACATCCCCAAACTTCATTTACACACATGCGTTCCACAAATTCCACCTTCTGCAGGAGGTGCTGGGGTGACCACAGTCTCACCTAAGAGAAGTCAACAAACATGCAGTACAAAAAAAAATGCAGTTAGCTTTGGGGAACGGACTGGGCATCGAAGAGGATTGTTTCACACATCCAGGGGCTTCCACCCCAAACGCATTCAACGCATGCAACTTCTCAATTTGATCTTCCTGACCGTCCTTAAGTTCTGGCAAGGAAAAGCTTGCATGCATGCTGCATGGCACAAAAGAGGAAAGCCAGGCCAAACAATTTGAAACTTTTGAGACATGCCCATTTGAAACACATCCCACGACAAGTCAAGCCACACTTTCAGAGTCAGATGCAGACAGTTCAGACTCAGCATCAGAGTCTGACGATTCACCTCCAAGACCCGTCTCCTTTGAGCGGCCTGCAGAATGCAAAGGAAAATGCGAAACATGTTTTGATGCTTGCATGCATGCTGACTGTGACTTCTGAGCGAACTGCCTGGAAGAGCCATGCCACCAAGTTGGTAAATTAGCTGGATCCTCTTGTCTCGTGGGCAGTGGCCTTTCCTCGGCAAGCTGTGCAGCCAGAAGAATTCCAAAAACATGCGTGCAACTCATATACATGAGGTCAAACCTATAGAGTATTGAAATGGTCTAACTAACCAAGACACTTGGCAATTCGGGAAAAACTGAAAACCAACTTCATGATTGCTTTGGCGTGGAACTTCACCCGAAGACCTGATCAATTGCAATGTAAGCCAGAAAGGGCCAGACACACGCGCAGACACATACACACAAAAATCCAGCTGACAAAACCGATCCAAAATCCATGTGCACAAGACTGCTTGCAGATATGTGGCCGCACACTTCATGTCTCCGTGGCAGGCATAGGTGGAAAAAAGTGTCCACAGCCTGCTGCATCATCGGAAGCGCTGGCCGAAGACCAGCATGTCTCACAGCATGCCCAATTTGTTCAGCGTTTTCCTTGAGAACACCTGAGACCAGGAGCCAGCAGAAATGATTACATCTACTCATGTGTGAATAACCTGTCCATGGAATGTGCTGCAACATGGAGCTGCAACAAAATGCAAACAAGCAACTTCTGTTTATCTTCTGTTTGGACTCCAGTCGCACAAGGCAATGGTTCACAGCCAGCCTTTGCACTGAAGGCTCTTTGGCCCAAGCGCTGGCAAGCACCTGTGCCTGTTCATACACAACAACCATGCCGCTGCAGCCAGCACCAAGTAAGACACAAGTGGTCAGAGCCAAAACGGCTACGAGTAATCAATCCAAACACAAACGCACCCATGCACCCACAAATGCAAACATCCCAAACATGACATGTCCACGCATTGCACACACATCACATGCATGCTCAAGCAACCCATGCAATCCAAACACAAACACACATGCATTCACAAGCGCAAGCATCCAAAACATGACATGTCCAAACATTGCAAATACATCACATGTTCAAGTCAACCCATGCATTCCAAACACAAACGCGCATGCATCCAAAGCGCAAGCATCCAAAACATGACATGCCCATGCAATGCACATACATCACATGCTCAAGCAACCCACCCTCACCCAAATAGACCCTGGAGGCGCACTTTCCACTTCATCCACACACCTCAGCAAAGAACCATGCACCACCACAACATGAAAACTATGTTGCAGGATTTCCCCAACACAAGCATCAACATCAAAATCTCGAGTGCATCCTTTTGGAACTCCCCTCAAAAAAAACTATCGATCTGTGATCCAAGAAGACTGCCTGGGCTCCCCGAACATGACCTCACATGGCAAGAGCTCAAGTCAACTGCCATGTTTGCCCGCCACATGGAGCCAGATCTTTAAACCATGCCACATAGATCACATTTCACAGCAGCATCTTGTGCAAACAAAACTTGGCCCCACACCCAGCCACTTCATTGCACATCACAGATGTGAAGCACTTGAACACAGGAGCGGCAAGACCCATTAACTTACAAAACCAAAAAAAACTTCCAAACCATGCACATATGTCCCAACAAGTCCATTTTGAAAAATGTGCTCGAATTAGAGGGTTGTTTCAAAATGCGTACCTTTCCCCAAAAAGTGTCACAAAGATCCCAAAAGGACACATTTATTTGTACCAATGGATGGTCTAGGTATATCTTATTATGAAATATAGTTGCATTTCATTAGTGTCTTTCTTATCAAGAGTTCGAGAACATATATCGAAAACATCGAAATAGCAGGCAACTTCCAGCAAAACGCTCACAAGCAACTACAGTGAGTCCAATCCAACTGAGCCAATCCAACTGTCAGAGATTCAAGAAACGAAAAGAACTACGCACACAGACACAACCATTCGTTGCAGAACACAGAGGAGGAACCAATTCGCGCATGAAACGGCCCCAGCCGCACCCGCCGCACACACGAGGTACCTTGCATCGTCGCCTGCAGCCACTTTACACGGAAAAACACAAGGTTTCGTGCTCCGGCTTCCTCCCCACAACATAGCCCAT
>JBCIKM010539532.1:0-14036 GCA_039654465.1 Melibe viridis | reverse complement strand
AGGAGTATGTGTGGGAAAGATAGGAGACACATACACACAGAGGGACAGATGGAATGACAATACAAAATGACCTACCCACCATCTAAGATCTATAATTAAATTTGCATTTTAACACCAAGTGACCAAAACAAGCTTAAAAGAAAACTGATCTTAAGTAAAGCTATGCAAGTTGACAATCACCAAAACAAACTATAGTCTGATAACAATGAAACCTTACAAAGAATTTGATTTCACTGAAACAACCTCCCGTCCGAAAACAATGAAACCTAATCTGTCCTATGCAAAAAATTTGATTCACAAAAAACAAAACAAAAAAAAAAACACACCACAAAACTATAGTCCGATAATAATGAAACCTAATCTGTCCTATACAAAGAATTTGATGTCACTAAAACAAACTATAGTCCGACAACAATGAAACCAAAAATGTCCTATACAAAGAATTTGATTTCACTATTTTTTTTCTCTGTCTGAACAAAACAAAAACCACATCATATGAAATGTTTGAGCACTGATCAAGCACATGGGTGCACAAACCTAAGCTCTGAAAATTTCAAGTCCGTCTCTTTTTCAAAGATAGAAAAGGAAGAAAAATTGGGAGGGGGTTGGGGAAAGAAGAGATGTGAGGAGGGGGTCGAGGGAGAGGAGAAAATAGGGACAAGAAGCGAGATTTATTTTGTATTATAATGCTGGTTTTAGTAGGCCACCACAGTTGATGATCCGGTAGAGTCAGTAAGGCCCAGACAAGGGCTCTCATGCATCTGGATCATAATCATGATCATTATCATCAGAGTGCAGAATAGTAGTACAATGTCGTAATGAGGTAGCGGGCTAGTGAAAGATATAACAGGGGATGATACACCACCCAAGAATAGCTGGCTTGTATTATCATCAAGTCAAGGTCTTTTTACAATAGGGAACCCGGCTGAGGCTACAGGAGACAAAATATACATCTGCTTCATTGCATTCTTCATAAAGATCCCTTCCTGTAATGGTATTTTCTTTTGTTATCCCTATCCCTTCGTACCACCTTCGCAATGTCGGGACCCAGCTCCAAGGAGCTAGGAAAACCGCTGGATCACAAGAAATGAAGACAGACAGATAATCAGTCCATCGTGCCTAAATCTTGCGATGCAATATGAGCAATACATATGGGGTATTACTCAATCTTATGCCAGACAATAAATGCTGTTCCCTTGGTAGTATCTGCTCAATGAGAAAGACCAATGAGCTGATTTACAACAAGGTGTAATGTTACATCAATTTAAAAGTAAATCCTTTGAACAAAAGAGCCCTTCCTGTGAGTCTTTTTTCTCTCTTCAAAACAAGATCAAGGGCACTCTATTATGCTTTCTGTACCCACTCTTCTGATACTTGATCAACTACTTGGTACCAAAAACACATATTTCTGATTCCAGATTGTATATATTTACCACATCATTTCTACAGAACTTTTTATTCATATTATACACTGTGCGATTCTCTGCATATACATTGACCTTGATAATCATTATATTAACCGTATGAGAATTGATATGGTGGTTGTGACTGAGCCAGTAAAAAAGTTGCATTCATAAAATTTCAATCCACTATTGTCATGAAAAAGCATCCATCAATCCAAACTAAAGTTTCTCGCAGTAAGTTGGTGATACACTCATGTAACCCCAGATTTTTGTCTCTTGCAGTATTTTTTACAGTGAGACCAGGAGTATTTTGTTTTTTTAAAACATAAATAAATTAAAATTTGGAAGACATGTCCACAAAAAAAAAAAGAAGAAGAAAAAGAAGAAAAAGAAAAAGAAAGAAAAGAAAAAGGAAAATGGGGCACGCACAAGCTTTCATTCTCTTATACTTTGCAACATTTTATGATGTTGGGGTGGGATTAAATCTTCAGATTTTATTTATATGTTCTTTGCTCCTGCAATGTTAAAAAAAAAAAAAAAAAGGTGTTCAAATAACCAAAAAAGTTAACAATACAAGCAATGAATGCATCTTGACTGAATATTATCAAAATTGGTATTATTTAAACCTAAGAAACTGGAGACGTTAAAAGAAAAAGAAAGGAGAGTAAAAACAAAGAAAGAAAGAAAAAAAAAAAAAAAAAAAAGAGAGAGAGAGAGAAAGATGTCAACTGCTGTATTTGTGTATAGGAATTGACTTGGAACACTCATTCCAGTCTGACTTATTTATCTCTCTTTCATTTCTTTTGCTGTAAGCATTTATTTTCTTTTTGTTACCGAACTTACTTAAATATCTTTTCCTTTCTGTAAATTTCAGTCAATATGGTCTTTTTATTCAGCTACCAAATCATTTATCACAGTCTGTTATTTTTTTAACATGCCTTAGATCTTATTCTTGTTAGCAAGGTAAGCCAGATGAACCTTTCAAGAATAGCACAATAATGTATCAACTAGAACAAGACTATCATTAATAGATACCTAGTAGTAATTGGTTCCTTTCTCTCCTTGTATAAACCACCAAGCCATTGAGTACATCTGGACACTTACAGGGAGAAAGATGCCCAGATCACACTAAGGCAGAGTTTGCATCAGAACCCTTCCAAATACACATTTGTCACACATGCCAGAAAGATCACATATCCATCGATCACAACACTATCCGTACAAACACAGTCCCACCTTTCACAACACCAGTCTGACTTCAAACCTAATCTAGTTTTGCTGTCTTGTTCGTCTCTTGTTTGAGACCCATCCCACCTTCTCTTATCTCTCATCCCATGTCCACAGGACTAGATCTGTTGGAGTCTGTCTCTTCGTCCCCGGAGTACACAGAGGGCGTGTCAGTGGCTGTCCGAAAGTTCTGGTCAAAGGAGTTTGAACTAGACTGCCTGGATAGGGCCTTGAGGACTTCACTGTCGGTGGATCCTTCTAGACTGCTGAGGTAGGGAATGCTGGTGCTAGAGCTGGACTGCTGCTGGAACCTGGCAGAAGACAAAAGATACAAAACAAATGTCATCAACAATTCCAGGGCACAGTGGCAGAGAGAGAGAGGTTAAGGTGCTCGCCTCTTCACTAGAAGGTCAAGATTGGAGTCCCATGAAATGCTAAAATTTTGGGGTCATTTCCTGGTTTGTTGTCACTCTATGGTACCAATGAAGAGTAAAATAAAAAGCATCATTTTTCTGTTCCAAAGCCACTCCCTGGTCTTATGTAAGTAGGATCAAATACCACATCCTATTGGAGATGGACAATAAATTAGGAGGTCCTGTGTGCACTGTTCCCATGCCTTAAGAACATATGGCAGTTGAAAATCTAAAAGAATAGGCTGCAAGACTGATGTCCCAGCAAACTTAAACTAGACATTTAAAGTACTTGTAAACTGAACTTTTTACACAATTGACATACCAACCATAAAAATCCCCTCAAACCAAAAAAAAACAACAAACCAACCAAACAAAGAAACTAAACCCGACTTAAGGGTTTCACTATTTATGTTTAAAGAAGAATAATTGCTGCTTAAGATGGAAACTATGGCTCTTATTGGCAGACTCCTTAAAGCCTATAACTTTGAAAGGAGAGAAAATTTACAAACACAAACCTGTGAAGAATAGAGGAGCTGGCACTGGAGATGGATGAAAATGAACAGAAAATAGTGTAGGCCGAGGTGAGTCAAAACAGAAAATAGTGTAGGCACAGTGTAGGCCGAGGTGAGTCAAAACAGAAAATAGTGTAGGCATAGTGTAGGCATAGTTGAGTCAAAGCCAAAGAAAGAAAGGAAAAAATACCCCAGAAAGTTGTCGGAGGAGGACAAGTACAAGAAATGATACCAATAGAAATCTCACATCTTCCTGTGTAAGGCAGTCTAGCTAAAGCATCTAGTTCTCTCCCATTCTATCAGCTGTGCCTTCACTCTGGCCTTTACACGAATAGCAATGAACAAACAGCTGGTGGTTGTTTGATGCTATTGAGCAGCACTCAGTGAGCCTAACTTGCTTGTTTTTTAGCAGATGTAATGATGCCTAACCAGGTTTAAATTCAGTAATAACTTGACACATTTTAAGGAATCTGAGAACGCCTATCTATCAATCATCACAAGATAAAATACTGAAAGTTGACCATCAACAACATTCCACTAAGATTTATCTTGATATCCCTGAGGAACAATGCATCAATAAAGAATTCAATCACAATACTAGTGCAAAGACCAAACAGGTACATCTTTTCCCTTCTTTCAAGATGATATAGCTATCTAGTTCACCATTCAGCCACTGAGACATGTTAATTAGGAGAGGTACACACATTAACTAAAAGAACAAAAATGTCCATTTGGATGATCATAGAAAGACATGAGTTTTTACTCAATTCATCTTAGGCAGATGATCAGTCCACCTTGCCTAATCTTGAGTGGCATAATGAGCAACACATACGGGGTATTACTCAATTTTATGCCAAACAAAAGCTGTTGTTGCCCTGGTGGTATCTGCTCAAAGAGAAAGACCAATGAGCCGATTTAACACAAGGCAGGAAGCCAGATCATATGAAAGGAAAGAAATTTGAGCTAAAGAGAAAAGGAACTGCCCCCTTCCCCTTTCAACATTCTTATAGTGCTGAGGCAAAGAGAGGCTGTCTTCCTAAGACTCGTAGGTTCAGTCAACCTGATAGTGTTCAGATAATGTGGGGGAGAAAAATATATTTAAACAAACAAACAAAAAAATTCAGTCCGCAGATACCGAATCTGGGATGGTTGGCAGGTTTGCTAACGACCAACTGATATATTTTCAATGATAGCCACAATAGATGCTTACACACCTCGCTTGTTGAGCTGTTGCAGAGTCAGGGTCAATAGGTCGGACGGCACTTGATGGGATAGGTACTGTGCTGGCCATTTCTGGAGACAAAACAGACATTACCCATCAGCAAAGCATTTTCAAATTGAGCAAATCATGGACAAAACTTTGCTTTTGGCTCAACCCAGCCCCAGAATCAATATCTCCTTGAGAGAAGATAAGTAGAAGAGCCCACCAAGGACTCCCATTAACGAACCACAACTTCAGAAAAGAAATCTGATACATTTCGAAAAAAAAAAAAAGAAGCGAGTGGGAGGGGGGGGGGGGGGGGGGGGGGGGGGGGGGGGGGGGGGGAAAAAAAAAAAAAAAAAAAAAAAAGCAACCCCCCCCCCCCCCCCCCCCCGTAAATTGATAATATTAAATATTTTCTTATTATAAAAAGAATTCTTTGAAAAGGCCGAAGGACTCATAGTCTTACCAAGAACATAGGGTTCCAAAGACCTGGGGACCATTTTGGAGGCTCGAATGAGGTCCTGCTCCGTACATTGACCCCTTTCCAAGCCAAAGGCCATTCCCATTCTCTTCAGGACTTCAATATCATCATGAATCTCAAAGGTATTATCAAATTTAAACAGATATTCATACCTGGAAAAAAAAAAAGAAAAGAGAAAGGATAGTAGGCAATTGTAAGCTGACTGACAGGTACTATAAGAAAAAAACTCAATACATATGAAATAATAAATATGTCAATACAGTCAATAGCCAACAAACTTTCACTTTGAGCTGTCATCGGACAAGTTTGGCTTTTCCGTGAAATTTCAGGAAAACACATTCGTTCGTCAACTTGCTTTTCTAAGGAACTATAAAAAAAACCCAGTCATCCTTATTACAAGGGAAGCAAAAATTACAAATAAGCTCTTTCTCAAATTGTTTGGGGAAAAAAAAAAAAAAGAAAAAAAAGAGAAAGAAAGAAAGAAAAGAAAGAAAGAGAAAAGAAAAAAGAAGCCAAAACAATGAACAATCTGATCAGTCTAGGGAACAAGCTGTTTGGGTAAAATTTGTTGGTCTTGGACCCACTTGTCATTGGAAATGCTGCAATCTATGACTGTCTTTTTGCTGGTGTTGACAATGATGAAAGGAAGCTGGATGGCTGAGTTGGGGGCAGGTGCACCTTGGGACTTTTCCAAGTCTCTGTTACGCTGCACCAAGTTCTTGAAAGCTATTTGCTAAAGATAGAAAATTAGACGGAGAAAAAAAAAATAGTCTTGTAGTTTTAGAGTAAAATGAATTACTAGACAGAATCATGTTGATTTTGAATTAAATGATTCAACAGTCACTGTCACTTCCACAATCAGTGTAATGAATACACCCATATGTCTAGCAACACTTCTTTATCTTAGACAAAAATAAGTATTGTCAGAATATATTGAGCAGCATTAGATTGGAACAGGATCAGCTATTTTCATTCTTACCATTGGGCGCAACAGTAATCAGTCATATTCTTACTGTTAAGAGCTTTTAACTGTCCTAAAGGTTTGATGCAAGAAGTTGTAAACAATAACTCATATTCAAAAAAAAATTTAAAATGTTATCCACTGTGACAGCTAGCATTACCAGCAGCTAAAAGCTATCCTCTTCATCCCACAGGGTGTGCCTAGCTTCATTACTCGAGAATACAAACAACTCACTATAAAATGCTATATGTTACTTTCTAAATCTTAAGAGAATCACTATTGGCACACATTATATTTAAAAAAATATGCTGCATACAGATTTATCTACTTAACAAACACCCCCCCCCCCCGCCAATCCTCCTTTAAAAAAAAAAACAAACCCTGCCCTTCATGTGCTTTTTATTTTCTTCTTTTAAATACCGGCTGGCAGCCATTTAATTTTTTAAACAGAAAAGTGAATTTCTGAGCAAAGGAGAAAATAAAGAAGAAAAAGTACATAGAGTTGATTCAGAGTTATTGACACACACACACAAAAAGAAGCCATAGTTCAATTACCTGCAATATAAGTTCTTGGAGTTGATGTGTTTTGTGTTTGATCCTTTCAATTCTTTTTTGTTTCTCTACCTACAACAAGAAAAGTAGTCAAAAAAGAATATTTAATAAATATAAAAGTGAAAACTTGAGAAAAAAGGAAATTTTAATTATTTCTATGAGAAATGGGCAGTAGTTATTCTTAAAGTATGGAATAAATATTACACAGGGATGGAACCAAGCACCCCCCCCCCCCCCCGGCACCATTAATACATATGCGGCAGACCCCCCCCCCAATCCCAAGACGAAAAAAAAAAAAAAAACAAACACAAAACCGCTCAGATTATTTCTTGTAACAAAAATTATTTACCACTTATCATTTGAATTATGATAAATCCTAACAGTCTATAGGAAACTTGGAACTAACATCCAACTCACCAAAGCAGGAGGCTCTCTTATGGGGTCTACAAATTATTTTTGAAAATAACTCTTTATAAAAATTCTGGGCTGTTTCTACCTTATTTGAAAACCAGTATTTCATTGTAGATTTTAGCCCATATTGCACCTTTTGCTGCAATTAATTGAAAGGCGGAAACAACAACCACAGAGACCAAAAGCAGAGGCCCACCTAATGCCAACACACATCAGGTGTCCGAAAGGACCACGCAGCTGGTCCAAATAATATACCCGTCGGGACGACTTTTGTAGTATAACAGATAACAAGAACAGCAGGCTTCATTATTCCACAAAGGAATTAATGAAATTCGCATTCGGAAAGCAAGATCGTGAATGCGTGTGGTGGGAGAGACGCACCAAAACCCGGATCGGTAGCTAACATTGAGCGATTTGACAATTCAATAGTATTTTTCAGTATCGGGGTAGAACTATATTATTACTGAATGGTTCTAATCACAAGTAATAGAGACATAATGAAAGTAGTTGGTACCTGAAAAGTACTCGGTATTCGATCCTAACATTGACCGTCATTGTTTTCAGCTACAAACAAATCAAAAAGTGTAACTGGCACAAAAAAGTGTAAAATTCTGAATCAGACTAAAAAGCGGGGTATGAGAAAGCTAAACCAGAAAATCGGAGTAATGACGATTTTTCGCAAAAAAATCAGGGTGGGTGGCCGATCTGTATATTACACTTCAACCAGCCAATATAAACAAACCAATATTGAGCGAACATTGAATCCATTCAATAGCATCACAGGGCAAGCCGATTGGTAGTCATATGCATTAATTGATAATTGCGATAAATAAATTCAAGTGCTTTCATAGTTAGTATCAAACAAAAATTAGTTGACCAAGTACATTCAAAATACACTTCTCTACTGCCCCAGATGTAGCCTCCAGTAAAGCTCAAGCCACGGAAAGCTGGCCCAGGAAAATTTGAAGTGATAGAAATCCATACGGGCTAAATTTTTCAAGATTTTTCTCTCCAAATTTTCGGGGTGTAAAAGTAAAAAACAAAACAGAACAGGTTCCATCCCTGATTACAGTGAGCCAACAAAAACAAGTTTAATTTCAACCATGGGTGGGAAAGCATGAATGAAGTGCGCACAGGTCCATTACCCCAACAAAGGGGTTTGGAGGCATAAGATATCTTAAATCTTGCATTTGGGGTTTTATGAGCATGATAGCTATCATAAGGCCAGAAAGAATAAACAAACACTAGGTACCTAACCTTTTTTTAAAATGATGCTATGAAATATGAACAGGTAATTTTATAAATTTTAGGAGAAGTAGTGCATTTAATCTTATCTCCACTTGGGGGTCTTTCAGACCTATCCCATCACATATTCAATCACTGTGTCTCGGAATGGATGATAAATACATTCCTTACAGTTTGGAAATGCTTTTGTCAATCATAATTTTTCATTTTACAAGCTAAATTGCATTTTTTGTTTTAATCAATAATTCAAATGGATCTTATAAGAATTGTTTTCATACCCCCAGGAATTTCCTTGGCTTGCTCACACATGGGGTCTTTTTGACATTTTATAGCACAAATTCATAAAAATTTTCCTTCAGTTTCACAAAAGTCTGATTCAAAAAATTCATGTTAAAAACCATGTACAACTCCTCAACTTCCCAGCAGGCATCTTACTGCCCTTTCCACCCCTCACTGCCCTAATCAAATGAGGAAACGAATAATGATTGCAAAAAAAGTTTGGTTGACAGCCCTAAATGTGGGATATCAGCAATGCGGTTTGTGGGATATCAGCAATGCGGTTTGTGGGATATCACCAATGCGGCTTAGAAAGCCATAAAATGGGGGAATAAAACCAGCAGTGTGATTTCTTTTATTCACCCCACCTCTAAATGCTGACATTCTTGAGCAGAGTTGACTGGGAGGCCGATCCAGCGAATCTCTTTCTTTTCCTTAGAAATAATGTTCATAGCCATCAACACATTAAGAGCGTCATAGACACGTCTACGGATGTTTTTCTGATCATAAGGCTGGAGAAGAAAAATAAAAATAGAGAATTAAATAGTGAAACAAAGAACATGGAATAGGTAATAATTAAGAGGGAGATCGAAGAAAGTTAAGGGCAAATGAATTGAAATATGTGTAAAATAGTAATAAACATCAAAACGAGGGATATAATCAAAGGAGGCTTAAGAAATGAATGTAAAAAGGAAAGAAATTTCATCCTCCAAGAAAAACTAAAGCTTCTTAATCACCGTCACAGAGTCAGCTGACAATAGGTTGGATGGATCACTGAATTCCGCCACCAGTTCATCAGCCACTTCATTGTAAGATGTGACACCTTTCATCTGCACCTTCTCACAGACTTTCATGGAGAAATGCCTGAGACCTTTGCCAGACTTGTCTACTTTTTTGCCCCTTTTCCTAAAAAGAATTCACAAAACACAAAATTCAAACTCAAAATTATACACATAGAGATGGGACTTTCAAGGCAAGATTAAGCATTAGCCACAAATGAAGCTTTTTCACTGAACATTTGTTGAAAATCAAAAACTATAAAATACTTAGAGCGATGTTAACACAGTGTTCCTCCCTAGAGCTTTCTGGTTCTGTCAGCATGTTTTCTGTGAATTTTTTTTTCTCTTAACTCCTGTTTACGCTGGCCCTTTCAGGATGTTTTATGATAAATTTTTCTTCAACGCAGAGATTGATGGCTTTGGATGTTGGGGAATATGCCTTTGCCCTTGTTATGATCTTCCATGTGATATTGAATTTGATGTCATTTTCTTTCAGACGCCAAATATGCTTGCTAAATTATGTTGTGTGTTGCGTGTTTGTGTCCCTATAAGGTTACTATTAAGTAACCAATTTTTTATATGCAATTCTCCCATATCTTTATTGTCGAGCACTTTTCGCCATTCTGATCTCTCACTCAATTGTAATATTCAATAACACGAAAAAGATAAAATATAAACCCAGAAGCTCTTACCCATCTGAATACTCTGCTTCCATAAAGTCTGACATTCTTTTACGGGCTGACCAGGGGGAAGAAGCGTCTACTTGTATGACCTGCGGCCTGACAGGGGAAGCCATGATCTTATGGAGACAGCAAACAGGTTGCCGGGGTGGGGAAAACAGAAAAACTTTTCACTCAAAATATGGAGAGGCTGAATAAAAAAAAAAAGTGACAGAATCATTTACAATGAGCTGTTCATTTATTCAGGCTTGCCAATCCTTTCAAAAGTCAGGGAAACTTGATCATGTGAAACACCTGATGACTGATGCAAAAACAATCATTTATTTCTACCGCAGCATTACTTAGAGCTTGTAATGCTACAACTTTACCTCCAAATATCATGATCAAACTCAGATTGTTGTAAATCCATTTTCAAAAGTTATTTGTAATCTCACCATCCAAAATCATTTACATTTGTTGAGAATGGGTATTAAACAAAGTCAAAAGAAAATGTGAAGCTTGCCTTTTGATCTTTAAACATTAAAAAAATAAAAATTTTTCGCTTCCACATCACTGGTTGAGACATTTAATGCTGGACAAGACAGGTACTTTACCCCTGTCAACCCCCTTTAAATTGGATAACATAGGTTTTTATTTTAAAGAAATCTGGATTCTAGCCAGAGCAATGGCAATTTTATTATTCACTCAAATACTCTAATACAAGGTTTCAAATTGCTCATTTTTTCTTTCAGCGTCAGAGGTTTTCCAATGCATTACTTTTTCACAACACAACACAAAGAAACAAGACTTTCCATTTCACAGAAACACCTTTACAACTGCATTTCACAAAGAGTCTACAATATTACATCAAAACAACTATCATCCGCCCTGCAAATATTTCAAATTAACATCATGGTCATAATAAATGTAACTCTATTAGAGCCATAGATTAGATTCCAAGCATACCTGTTGAGCTGTTGTGAGGGATGGTTTGGGTAAAAGGCTGGGCTGGCTCTCCAATTTCAACGGAGACATTTTATTTGGGGACTGCTGGATAGGTACAGCCACTAGCTGAATTTCTGTTACAATGAACCAGAATACAATCACAATCAAAAGGAACTATCCTTATCTTCACCACGACACAAAATGACTTTAACAATATTCAATAATGGAATGTTGTAGTTTAAAAAAAAATTGACGCAGAACAGTCCAACACCTAGCGTCAGATTTGAAAGTATTTTTTGCAAATTCAATCTTCAGAATAATTGAGACATAAATTTTGCAGCACAACACAATCCCATTTTGCTGAACCATGTTAGAAATGAGCCTTTCATAACAATGAGTAGTAGGAATTTAAAACTTATCAGGCATATCTGACTTTCAACTCACGTTTGGAAGAGGCTTGATCTCCAAAGCCTTTGATTTCACCATTTGGAGTGATGATTCCCATCTTTTAAAAAAAAAAAAAAATAAAAAAAAATAAAAATAATAATAATAATAATAATAATAATATAATATAATAAGGGGAAGAGTCAGGTAATGGCATTTTTTCCAGAGAGACAAAGAGGTAAAATTGTATATGATGTATTTCTATGTTAATTGACGGCTTACAGGGATTTAAGACACTCTTGTATTACATGGAAATACAATTATTTTCACTCACATTTTAGGTGCACCTTATGTCAAAACAAGACAGCAGCCCTAAAAATAACAATGATGCAAACATTAAAAAAGTGGAACTCTGCTTTGTATGTGAAGGGGCAAAAAATAAAATCAAAATCCGCAATCTGTTAAAGAATCCTAGTTTGATTTGGGATAGGTCGCTTTGACCTAATATGCCCTTGTTCAATACTGAATTGAAGCACAGGAAATTTGTTTTTTAGCATAGGTTTTCCTTTCTTAGTTAGTAGGCAGCAACTCATTCTTGCGGTAGCGGATTCTAGTGTTAGCTATGTTAGGCAGGGGTTTCATGAAAATTGTTCTGTTTAGGAAAATCTACCAATAGATTAAACAAATCTGAAAATCTCAGTCACTTTTGAGTATTGCGTCTTTAATTAAAAAACAAAAAAACACAACAAATGCAAGCAAGAAAGCACACTGATGTCATTTTAAACTTATTAAAATCAAATTTATCTGGGTTTTTTTCTGGTCACCTGGACATTAAAAAGTCGAAAACCATGATAGCACAGTGTTGTTTTGGTTTTCATGACGCAAACACTTAATTATATTTTGCCATTCAGCATGTTGACTGTTAATTATTTTGTTGGTTAATTCAATGAATCTTACATCTTTGGCAAAAGAATCAAGTCCAGAATCCTTGTAGAACTGAATGATCTCTTCTTTGCTACTGCCTGCTTTAGATGGGGTGCCTGGATTTACTCTCAATGGGCTCCCTTGCCCTGAAACAAAGAATCACAAAATGATATTTCAGCTTTTGGTGAAGGAACCAAAACCCCCCTCCTTTCCTAGATCCTGCCATCTGCCATTTTCTCCATGGCAAACAGAAAGAAACGCTATAGCAAAAAATAATACACATACAGATACAACAAAACCTAAGTCATATAGTTTTCTGTTCTGGTACATTGTTTAAGTTAGTAGCTTTTCCATACGAAAGGGACATGCCGTTTCAAAGGAATGAGAGACAAATTTGGACAGACACTGAAGTTGTCAATACTTTTAAACATTTATCGGACTTCAAAGATTAACAAAAAATCTGCAACAATTTAACAGGAACAATAATTGTAAAAACCGAATGACTGGCTTGTTAAAACACCCATTGGTCACCATTGTGGTGAAAACAGAAATTATCATCTTAGTGAGAATGAGACCAGCACTTAACTCGATTACAATTACTTAGTACCTACTAATGAAAATAATGGAAGAAAATTAATACAATTCACTTCCTAAACTATGGCTTTTTGCACAACCAGCACCACGTCAGAGATTTAATAAAGCTTTGAATTGCCATCAATGACTGTTATGATCAGATATCTTACCACCCTGTTTCCTTTATCCAACTTCTCCAACCTCAATTTTAAAAATCCTAAATCAAACAATGAACCCCCTAGTCATTTCTTGTGAATACTGTGGTCCAACAATATAGTTAAGAGAGACTGACAAGACCATCGGAATTGTCCTTTTTCTTGTTGGTACACCATAAGAAGCCCCCCCCCCCATCTTCCGTCATTTGCATGCCCTTGGGCTTCTGATAGTTTCATTTTATGTGCATAGTGTGTGTTAAGTATTATCTTGTGGACGTTGTGTGTGTTAAGTATTATCTTGTATGTGATGTGTGTGTTTAGTATTATCTTGTGTGCGTTGTGTGAGCTTAGTTTTATTTTGTATGTGGTTTTTTTTGTTTGTTTGAGTTGTGTGTCATGTGTGTGCACGTAGCATTATAATTTTCCACGAGACAATTTGAAATTGATGTAAAAGTGCATTAGACCATTTTTGGTTCATTCTTTTAGGGGGGTGGGGGGCAAATCAGCATGTGGCGGTGAAGCATAACAAATGTTTCACAATGGTCATAGTGCTGTTGATGGAGAAGCAGAACACCCTCTTCTTCTGATCTTCACGCATCTATGATAAGAATATCAACAATAGAAGCAATGGCAAAAGAATAATAGCAACAGCAAGAACTAAAGTAATGATAATAATATTCATAATATTAGTAATAACAAAAACGATAATAAAATTTCTTATATCAATATCATTACAATAATGCTAGTCTCTAAAATAGCAATGATAATAATAATGGCAATAATAATAATGATGATAATAATAATAATAATAATAATACTAAAAATAATAATTATAATAATAATAATAACAACAACAATCATCTGTTGAAAGAACTGGCCAGTGTGATAAGCTCCACACTTACTCTCATTTTCCAAAGCTCAATCAATTCAGG
>JBCIKM010539311.1:0-17958 GCA_039654465.1 Melibe viridis | reverse complement strand
TACCGATTTTTTTCCTCAAATACCGATTTTTCAAGGCGATCATACTGATTTTTTTTTCACTCGAACGGCAGGTCTGATTCATTCACAACTTTGTACGGCCTAGGGGTGAAGTGTCCCTATTTGGGTTTTCAAAAAGTAGGTAGGTCTGCTATTCGTTTGACTGTCCTTGTTCACAGCGCCCTTTTGTGATGATCGACAAATCTGTCTAAAGGATAATTTACAACTTATATGAGACAGTGAAAATGTTTCAATATCTGTTTTGATGCAAAATATTAGTTCGATGACCGCAAGCTTTTAACTCATTTACCTGCGTGCCTGCCGTCCTTAGATCACAAGCCCACTTTGACACATGCTGGCTTGGCATGAGGCGATGTGTAGGTGCACAGTTGTTCAGTGTGCCCCCGAAATTGCCCATGCACTACTCCGGCAGTTAAAGGATGCTTATTTTTCATCTGTGGGGGCGCAGAGCTCATGACTCCTGCATTAACAGCGTTAAAATTCTTTTATTCTTAACAAATCAGTTGCCCTCTGGTGCTTTTTATTTTTTACTAAGGATCAGAGGAAAATTGGTACTGTGAATATAATCACTGCCTATTCATTCAATAGTACCATTATTTTGGAGGTAAAAAAGGGAAAAGAGAAAAGGAGCTCAACTTCTACTGGCCCATAAGGGTTGCAAATGCTGCCAGTCAACAAAATATTCTGCGACTCAATGACTTTTATGGAGTCGTTGGAGAACAGAGGATGCCACCCTGGGGGAAAGTTAATTAATTAGTGAGTGACAGGTAGTGGGTGTAACAGGGAAGATATGTGAAGTAAAATATTGTAAGTGGATATTTCATTCTTTGCTTTTGGATATATTATAATTGAATGCTGCTGCATCTTTTGATCTTTGGATTAATGCCTGCATCTCAGGTCATCCACCATTTGACGGTAAATACTTTTTTTGGGGGGGAGGGGGGAACATTTTTTATGTAGAATATACACATTTGAATTACTAGGTTGGCATCTCTGCTTTTGAGGTACAACTTGAGGCCTTTGACATAAAATTTGTCAATACCTGTATTGTTTTGTCTAATTGTACATGAAAATATCTATCCCTTTTACAATAGCACTTATATATTAGTAAATCTGTCATTGAAGGTGCTTATGAACTAAATTGTTCAAAACTTCTGCAGATTTAGCAGACCTTTGTTTTTGGTAGTCTAAACAAAGCTGTTAGAAACTAAAAGCTTATTTGTCATGTTTTTATATTTCTTTCATATTAAATAGAAAACAAAAGGAAAGGAGAGGATGGCTTTGACAATCCAGCTGCCAAAACCAAGCGTTTGGACAGCCAAAAATGCTCGGACTTGATTGTTCTTGGCTTACCATGGAAGAGCACGGAGGAAGACCTTCAGAAGCATTTCTCGCAGTTTGGTGACCTTGTTCTTGCTCAAGTAAGCTCTTTTCTTTTGTGAAAAGATTTTTTTTTTTTCTCTGAAATCTCTTGCCCCATGCTTTTCCCAGACATGATGAATGACCGGAAGAGAAAGATGCCTTTGAAATAAATTATGCTAAAGATGCCTATTATTATATCTAAAAGTATCGATTCATTTTTGTACTTTTGCTTTTTAAAAAAAAAATTGTGTTTTTGTTAATTTTTATTTTATTTTTTGTTTATTTATTTTTTTATTAACACTATTAAGTATTATTGATACTTCTGCTTATCTCTCGGCCTCTGTGATTCTTCTAGTTAAACTTCACTTCATTTCATGATCACAAACATTTAAATGCTGAATATGATGGTGTGATCAGGCAGCAATTCAAGATTACTAAAATACTCTGCCATATCAAAAGATGATATTGACTTAATGCATCAAGTAAATTTATTCCATTGGTGTATTGCTCGTATTTTTCCTCTCAAAATGCTGGTCTTGATAAAAATTCTGGTCTTGATTTTTTAGATGGCTTTAGATTGGTTCCCTGATCATATGTAGCATGGTCTTGGGGGATTTTCTCTGTCTCTCTTGCATTTTATATATTTATTTTTAATCATTAACCTTCAACTCTCTCTTTTAAATGTCTTCTAGGTTAAGAGGGATCCCAAAACTGGACAGTCCAAGGGATTTGGATTCATTCGTTTTAACAACTATGATGCCCAAAACAAGTGCTGTGCCCAAAGGCACAATATTGATGGAAGATGGTGTGATGTCACCATTCCAAATTCAAAGGTAGGAGCCCAGAACTGAGAAACATTTGTTATATCTGTAACCTTATAAGTGTTTTTATGCGTGTAGGTATCTTGAAAAATCTTGAATGGTAGCTAAACCACCTACTGTTTGGAGGGATGGGATCTAAAGTATCTTGTGCGCATTGTTTTCTGTCTTGGATTGTGAAATAGTAGTTCGCTATTTTTCCCATTCTTCGATTGTTCAAAATTTTGTTTACTCTCAAAGTTATGCATTAAAACTTAGTCTCTGTCTCACTGTTTCACATTGTTTTCCTAAAAGCTTTTTCCTTCCCCTTTCTGCTTGTGTATAACATTATGTACATGAATATATTATAAATGGCCTTTGAGAACATTGGTTCATTATTTTCTGCAATGGCAAAATAATTGGTCTGATGCCTTCTTTGAGGTGGGACAGAGAAGAGTAAGGATTTATTGGAAAGTTTTGTAGAATATCAGAGAATAACTTATCCGATCTAACCAAACACCAGGCTGCACTTGACAGCTGACTATTGATGATAAATTTTGATAAGGGCAGTTCCCACGAAGTCGGAAAGTCAGGATTTTCGCAAATTTGCTCCCAATCAGGAAAAATGGTCGGCAGCTCAGAGAACCCACTGTAAAAGCGATGAAATAATAATTTTTTTGAAAAGCAAATAATAAATATATATTTCTCTATAATTTTTGTCTCAGAGTACAGCAGCGAGACAAACTTGTTAGAAAAATAGCGACATAGCTACACTCCTATGTTTGCGACGTATTAACTCTTTTGTGCTGAGTGTTATGATTGGCTCTCATTTGTGTAAAATGAAGCTACTTTCGTTTTTACAATGGAAGTACCAGGGGTCTGTTTTTAGCTGTAATTTTTTGTAGATGGGAGGTTGATTTTTTTTTTTTTCACTTCATTTTTAGATCATAATGTACATCTAAATACTGAAAATGATGGTGCGATCAGGCATTAAAAATGACTGAATTGTGCTGCCAAATCAATAGATAATATTAGACTTATGCCTTATAAATTTCCATGGGTGTATTTCTCGTATTTTTCTTCTCAAAATATGATCTTGAAAAGAAGTCTGAGGTCTTGAATTTTGAGTGGGAATCCTCTAAGGGAAAATGCCTTTCAAATGTGGGGGAAAGATTAAGGACAGCTTCATTTTCAGGGTCAGATAAGTAGAGGCGTTAAAAGGCTAAGAAAATCTTATAACCTGTTGTGGTAATTGTCCGAAGATGTTATTGACCCTGTTAGGAATTTGTAATGATATGAATTGTAACCTTAGCTAGTCTTTTCATGAAAATGAATATAAGAAGAAAGAATGTGTGAATGCAATTTTGTGTTGCTATTTGTGGAAATCTAGACTCAATGAATACTTGTTTTTGAGCAAGTGAAAGTTGAATGGGTCCTCAAGAAATGATCAGATTGTGTGAAAGGTGTGTCAAATCTAATAGATATAGGGAATGTATGAATGGGTCCTCAAGAAATGATCAGATTGTGTGAAAGGTGTGTCAAATCTAATAGATATAGGGAATGTATGCAACCGTCGCCTGGGTTCAGGTGGTAGTAAAGACAAGACAATTGTCCTAAGATTAGTTTGAACAATGTGAGGGTTTAAATGACTTCTTATTTTGGTAATAAATTTAAAGGTCTCCGTTTTCCTCAGCGGAAAGGGGGGGGGGGGGAGAGAGAGAGGTGATAAAGAAAATGCATACAGATAGTGAAATTTTTTTAGGTGTCATTTTGTGACCTGTGTATGAAGACTCAAAAAGTCAATAATAGTCAATCAAATTTTGTAAAATATTCCTCTGACTGCCATAGAATTCATTGAATTGGTGGGTCCATTTGACCTTTTTTGCCCAAGGATGTATCTGTTAAGGGAAAGAGTACTCATTGAAGCTACTAAAACATTGAAAGTGTTAATGCTTAGTCATAACTTCTGACTATTAGGATTTGGTGGGCAGTATCAGTTCTTTATGACCTTGTTCCCAACCGTTATCACAGGGGGGCTCCGGTCATAGTCAAGGCTATGACTTCTCACCCTATGTGTCATCCAGGGGTTTTGATAGAACCCGCGGCCAAGACAGAAATGGGGGATACCAGGTTGGTGTCTCGACTTTGTACGTTAGCTCCATTTGCATTCAGTTTTTTGTCTGGCCCATTCGTTACTTTGTTAGCTATGTACATATTTTGGGCAATGGCTATGTGTGTAGGAATGCATGGGATTTGAATTATGTATGGATCTGATCATTTCTTGAAAGGTGGTTAACAGTGAACAGTAACGATGTGTGACTTGTGAGAGTGAATTGACACTAGCTGTTGGAATCTATGTGTTCTGAATAGACAGGTGTATAAGCTAAAGGATGTGATGGAAGAGTGATTTGATACTGAGCAGTTGCAATCTGAATGTTCGGATTTCATAAGTGGTCAAATTGTTGCCCCTGTTCCTCTCTCCAAATCCCCCCATAACAACTTAACATCCTTAAAAACTTACACAAATGACCCCTCTTTGAAGTTCAAGATATTTTAAAAGCTACAGTAGTGAGGCTATTTAAGCTGGAAACTTTAAAAATTCCACAACAGATGTGGCAAAAGGGATGAGGAGCAACAATCTGATTTGAAGTTCTTTTTCAACAAAAAAATGTCCTTATTATCTCTGTCTTGTGAGAAAACAGAGCTGCTAACCTCTCATAAACGTAGTTTTACGTTTTTTATTCTCAAAGCTAACAAAGAATTCGGAGTCGAGCTTTTAAAAAAAAATGAAAACCCCTCCTGTGTTATGGCACTTCAAAAAATTCAAGAAAATATGAACATTAATGAGATAACAAGTATCAATATTGGAACTTCTTGCTCTTTTGCTTTTTCTTTCTTTGCAGGGTTTTATGATCAGTCACCTGAAATTTTAAACATGGAATTGTATTCTTAATGTTATGGGTTGGCTGCTCTGTTAGCAAATCAAACTAAATAGCTTCTCACTGTAGAAGTGCATACTCAGCATTCATTTATATACAGGGAAGCAGAAAAATAGTTGTGCCCCATTCAAGTCATCATTATAAAAAAAAAAAATCCCTTTTTGTATAAGAAACAACACATTCATTTTTAAGATGAACAATAGCTGCCCATATTTAACACTTTTTTTTTTATTTGGAAAATTATTTTTGTCAGCCTCTTATTTCCTTCTGGGAATTTTATTTTAACATTCAAGTCTTTGTTGTTTTTCTTTTGACACTCCGCTATGATTATTCTTGAGATGTCTTATCTTTTCTCTTCTTTAAAAAAAAAATTATTTTTTTATAATATGACACCCTGAAGATAATGACCGTGACGGTAGCAGAGTTAAATATTAAGTTGTATGATAAATTAATTAAACTGTAATAATGCACTTTCAAGCAAACAGTATGCTTTCTGTGGGTTGACTAAAAGAATTTTTGTCTTTTTGCAGGAGGGGAACAATCAGATGATGAATCGCAAAGTTTTTATTGGTCGTGTCAGTGAGGACCTGAATGTGGATGATTTGCGCAATTACTTCAGCAAGCATGGAGAAGTTGTAGATGTGTTCATCCCAAAACCCCACAGGGCTTTTGCCTTTGTCACCTTCTCTGACCCTGAAGTTGCCCAGTCTTTGTGTGGAGAGGATCACATTATCAAGGGAACAAGTGTGCATGTCAGCAATGCTTCACCTAAAACATCTTATGAGAAGGTGAGATTGCTTTCCCATTAAGGTTGTGTGTGGTAAGTTGTTCTTGTTTTTTACATGCTCTTTTATTGCCAGAGTTGTGCAATGCTGATTATCTTCCACTGACATCAGGTTTTTAAATGTTCCTCACTTGGCCTGAAATTTTAATTTTTTATTTTGATTGTATCATATTATTCATTTATTATTATTGTCAGAGATTTTAAAAAAATAGCTAGAATGAATTGCCAGTAAAGGACAATTATTATTACTTTTATTAGTAAGCTTTTTGTAGGTAAGTTGTTACTTTTGTGTTGCCATTGTTTGGGATGTTCATAGGAAATTGCTAAGGCTCAAATCATGGTTTGTTGTTTGTTGTTTTCCAGGGTGATCGAGGCAAAGGATTTGGTGGGCACATTGGTCAAGGAGGCGGCTACATGCCAGGGTTTGGAGGCCGTGGTCCTGGTCCAGTTGGTGGTAAGGCAAATGGTGCTGCAGATGGCATGGCTGCCAACAATATTGGTATGAACTTGCTCAACTCTGCCATGCTGGCAGCGGCACAGGCTATGCTGGCGAATCCTGGCAGTCTTGGGGGTATGAGTCAGGGCACTCAGGGCGGTAGCGGTGGCAATTTGGGTGGAGGAGACCATTCCACCTCTATGGGGCCTGGCACCAACCAGGGAGCTTTTGGGAGCATGGGTGGGGCCAGTGGCGGTGGCTCTGGCAGCAATTGGTGGGGCAATGACAACAGTGGTGGTCACTATGGGGGCTGGGGTGGACATGGCGGGCGTGGTGGCAGCGGGGGCTGGAGCTAAGATGTGTGATGAAATATCAGTATGTAAGGCAAGGTAGAATGGAGACTGCTCAATGGATGGTTACCACGGGGTCTGTTTGGATGCTTGGCAAGTTTTGTTCTATGGAATGATTTGAAAATTAATTGTTGTTCTACGTATACCGTAACTCTTTGTGGTGAATGTTACATGATTAACTTTTTCAAATCAGTTTTTATACTTCTAGAGGGTTATTCATTTGAAATCATAAAAATCCCCCACCCTTGTAAATATCATTCCCCACCCTGAATTGTTCAAAGATTTTGCCCCTGCTTTTTAAAGACCTGGTTCTTTGTGATTAAGTAACTGTTTCATTGTTTAGGTCAGAGTGATAAATGTAGGAAACTTGATGGCTATATTGCAGTCCAAGAGTGATTGCTGAAATAGGAGTTTCTTTTTTTTTTTCTTTTTTTTTTTAAAACTGCCGGAGAGTAAATTTTGAGTTTCCTTAGGTTAAAGCTCACCTTGCATTTTTATCAATAATCCCAGGCGCAGAAGTATTCATTTAAAATTTTGAGTATTCCATATTTCTGTTGCTTTGGTGTCATATTTCCTAAAAAGTCATGATTGTTTTATGGAAGCTTTTGTTCTTAAACATAAACATTAAAGCACATTGTGTATTTGTAATAAAGAAAGAATGAAAATGATCTGAGTGAGTTGTGTGCATATTTGGTGTTAGTATGTTCTGTGTGTTGTTGTGTCAGTGGTGTTCCCTTTGTGGAAGTTGAAAAGGCAGATTGAGTGGATGGTAAGATCCGGCTGTGATGACTGCCTGGATGGGTCTGGGAAAGCTGTTGATGATTGCTGATGGTCACGAAAGGGCAAGGTTGGATTCGCTTGGAATGGAGAAAGACTTGGTGAGATAGCCTGTGGCTTGGAAGCTCAAAGAGAGGTTGAGATCTTGGCTGTCAGGAGAATGAGCATGTTTGGTGGTGTATTTGGATGGTCAGCTGATGGATGAAATCAAAGTGAAGACCATGCAGATAGTTCGTGACACCTCAAATTATAACAAAAAAAAGTGTTGCTTCTAAAGGGTTGGCTTTTAAGGAATAGATGTGTAGCAAAAGTATCATTGCTGTTTTCCTACCATCCTACTTAATTGTTCAGTGGGTAATGGTGAGAAGGGGTTTTTAATGCTGACTAATAGCCACAGACTTCGGTTTGAATAGCTGTGTGTGAGGGTATGGAGGAAGATGTTTGTATGGCCCATGGCAATGTACTTGCACAAATCTGAAAGCGCCGTTCAGGCAACAAAGAATGACTTGAGCTTTAGCTTTGACATGACCTGCATGAATCCAGGAAGAACCCAAAAGTCTTTCTCCTGGATTTTCTTATTGATCTACAGATCGCATAGATTGCCTTTTATAACTGCCTGCATTTTACCCTCACACAAAAGAAAGGGTTGTCTGTGTACTTTGCATAAAAAAGCATTGATTGAACTAAATGACAAAATGGTGGGCTGATCTAGAATCTCTCGCCCGGGTCTCCTTTGTCCAATTTTGTCAAAAACTTTTGCAGTGAGTGAGGTATGCTCGAGCAAAATGATTGTTTTTAATTGTGAAACAGGTGATTCTTATTTTTCTCATTGTAAAGTTGTTCTGCAAGCTGCCATACTGTTCAACAAAGGGAACTTTTTCCAAAAAATTTAAAGTTTTCTAAGTATTATATGATTGAAATGTTTTAAGTACTACTTGTTGGTTTGTAAGTCCAAAAAAATCTTTCATATTTTAAACATATTGCAGTGAATCTTTAGTTACCAATAATCCTGTTTCTCAATTAAACCTTTCATTTGGCCTAGCTTTAATGGTTTTACGGATGAATGATAGTGAGCTGAAGTGTTGTGGAGTGAAGCATCTGGGATCATTTCATTGAATATCAAGCTTTTCGTTTAAAACTTATCTAGTATGTGAGAGGCAACTTAAATCTGAGGAAGTGAAAGCAGCTTGAAATAACCTTGTACAGTGCAAAACGATTGATGAAGAGATGTCCTGTGCCTGAATGGTCCTCAGAATGACTGAAGTCCATGTTTTACTGCTGCTAGTGAGTTGTGGTAGATAAGCCTGTTATGTGGATGGAATACTCTTTAGAGATCTGAAATGATAGGGCTAGGCACCAGCGGTTGGTGGGCACTTCTTTTTCTGTTCTTTTACACTGAAGCTATCGTCTTACTTTTTTCCATTTTTGTTTTGGTCATGTTTGGCTTGTTTGCAACTCACAAGCAATCCTCTTTCTGTACATATGAGTAACTCCGGGGTCACAAGTCAGAGATGCCAACAAGTGCGAAAAATAAGAATTTTATTTTTATGCAAATTTTTAAAGTACAAAAATACGATCATGAGAAAATAGAAATTTTCGGTATCCCTTTGAGTCAGCAATCACACATCACAAAAATTAATGTATTGCGCCTTCAAATATCCAGTTTATTAAGCGGTGAACTCCGTTTGTATGTATTCTTTTGCTTATTGGTATTTGATATTGCTTCTCAGAATGTTCCTGAACTCACTATTTAATACTGTAGTAGTCATACAGTGACATCGTATTGATATGATAATAGAGGAGGGTGAATTCTATCACATTATCTTAGTGGTCGCCCAGGCCATATGAAATATTCTTTCAGTTTCAGTGGATATTTCATTCTTTGCTTTTGGATTACAATCAGATTACTGCTGCATCTTTTGACGTTTTGATTATTGCCGCATCCCAAGTCTTCTGGGCAGTCAATCATGAAGGTGGATATCCTTTAAAATACACGTTTTTGATGTAGAAAATGCACATCTGAATAACTGGGTTGGCATCTGTGACAAGTTTGAACGGAGAACACAAAGGGGGACTGAATATCCTGGGTACACAACTGTTTGCTGTTATGGGTGGCGTCCATTCAGTAATTTTGTTTGGGGAGAATTTTTTTTTGTCTTTTGTCATTGTGGTTTTTGTTCTCTCTCTCTTAACTGATCCTGATATCTTACTTTTCTCTATACCTTGTGCATCCTTTGGCCCTAAAACCACCAAAAGAAACCTTAGACAGGAATGAAGAAATGAAAAAACTTCAGTTATTCCGCACTGCCTGCATTTGGAGTTTTTCTTAGAGTATCTTCACCTGTTCATTTTTCACAGGAGTGCCAAAAAAAAGTAGCCAGTTCTGTTAAATCCTTTGAATTTGAACTGCTGAAGTTTAAATGCATAAATCAAAGCAACAGTATTTGAAAATAGACTGGGCCAAATTTCTATCTTATCTAAGGGTCTATGTTAACTGTCGATTTATGGTACAATTTAATGATCGTCCAACTATGAGTAAGAAACGTTGTTGCTTGAATTTTTTAATAATGAAATGTAAAGAGTAAAGTAATAGTAATGCAGAGTGGTCTTGGTCTAGTGCTAAACCATTACAATAGTAATAAATGAGATTTAGTCTCATTGGAAAATATGAAACCGAAAATCATTCCGGGAGATTTTACAGTAGGGATTGAATCTCATGTAGGATAAAAGGAAAATCCTCAAAAATCTAATTGCTGTCATAATTTGGCATTGTGCCTTTCTTTAAAGGTATGGTATAAAAACAAACCCCTATATTTTCTATCTCCTATTTAAAAAAAAAAAAAAAATTAACCCTCTGTGAACCCTTTCTGCTATTGCTAGTTGGAAGAAGTAAAAAGAGCTTACACTCTGGACATTTATAATGGGTGATGTCCAAAGTTTCCACGATGTTATCAATATGTATTTTTGGTGTAATGACCCTGAGATAAGCTTATGAATTGAAGAAGCCTTTTGAAACACATGCTGGGACTTCAATGGGTGAAATGGCTAAGATATTGCTGCTACTGTCCTCATAGTGAATGCACCCTGCCATTGTGTGTTTGATGGATTGCTAGATCATGACAGGGAGAGAGAGTGGTTGATTTGAGAGACTGAACTAGTGGAAAGTTATCAGTATCCTCCATGGAGCCTGCCATTGTGTTTGAGTTGCTATGATCATGATAAGGGAGAGAGAGAGAGTGATTCAAGGGGCTGAGAATGATAAGACAGCTATCATCCATGGAGCCTGCCATTTGAAGGCCGTCATTGTCATGGAAGTGTAGCGTATGTATTGTGGATTGATAGAGTGCTGGACTTAGTCACAGAAAGAGATGCAAGGGACAAGAGACCAGAATGAGTTGGCACGAGAGCGCTTTTGTCTGCCAGATAAAGCAATAGAAGTGTGTGGAGATGTAAATGCTTGGACGGAAAGATATATTATTAATATGCAAGGGACTGTAGAGAAAGAGTTTGAACAAGAATGCTATTGTCTGTGGATATGCAGCAAAAGGTTGTTTTTTTTAAGCTTTGGGACTGAAAGATCTGCAAGTGCAAGGGACTGTGGAGAAAAGAGTTTGAGAATGCTATTGTCTGAGAGATTCAGCCAAAGGTGTGTGTAGTTTTGGGACCGAAAGATACGCAAGTGCTGCAAGGGACTGTTGATTGAGAATGCTATTGTCTGCGATATTCAGCAAAAGGGTTGTTTTTTTTAAAGTGTTGAGACCGAAAGACCTGCAAGTTAAGGGACTGTGGAGAAAGAGTTTGACTGAGAATGCTATTGTCTGCTAGATTCAGCAAAAGAGGTGTGTTTAAAGTTTTGGGACCGAAATATATGTAAGTGCAAGGGACAGTTGACTGAGAATGCTATTGTCTGTGATATTCAGCAAAAGGGTTTTTTTTTTAAAGTTTTGAGACCGAAAGACCTGCAAGTGCAAGTGACTGCAGAGAGAGTTAAAGAATGCTATTGTCTGCGAGATGCAGCAAAAGAGGTGTGTTTAAAGCTTTGGGGCCGAAAGATCTGCAAGTTCAAGGGACTGGAGAAAGTTTGTGAACGCTATTGTCTGCGAGATGCAGTAAAACAGGTGTGTTTAAAATTTTGGAGCCAAAAGATCTGCAGGAGCAGGTGCTAGGGACTGTAGAGAAAAAGTTTTAAAGAGAAGGCTATTGTTTGTGAGAGAGAATGCTGTTTTTTGGGAGTGTGTAGTGTAAGACTTAAGTGCTTGGACAGAAAGATCAGTAAGTTTGAACGAGAAGGCTATTGTCTGGAAGTGACAATGCTATTTTCTGGGAGTGTTTGTAGACTTAAATGATTTGGCAGAAAGACATGCAAGTACAAGGGACTGTAGAGAAAGAATTCAGTTTGAACAAGGACTATTGCCTGGGAGATGCCGTAGAAGTGTGTGAAGACAAAGTTCTGAAGTGCTTGGACAGAAAGAGTATGCAAGTGCAAGGGACTGTAGGCCACAGCTAGCAACGTTATTGTCCCTTCATGACTTAAATTGTGGCTGTGGTGACCAATAATTTAGTGGCAAGAAGCCTACAGCAATCTGGGCTGCCTAATTCCAAACTACATTTTGATTTCTGATTTCACCACTGTACTCAAGCCCCCCTCCCCCTAGTCCAAGTTGTCTCAAGCCTCTCACATCGCTTGTCACATGCCACTTGTGACCAGAAACTCAACAACCAAAATGACTTATCATTTTTTATTTGTAAAGTTATCTGCTTCTTATTCTTGATTACAGTAATTGTTGCCTTTCTTTTACACTGAAACTATAGTCTTACTTTTTCCCCTTTTCTGTGATATCCTGTTCTTGTTGCCTTGTTTGCAACTCAATATTCATCCCTTATTTCATGCCTTTTGGTACATGACTGCAGGGTCTCTAGTTAAACGTACTGAGTACTTTGGTGCACAAAGGGGGTTTAAAGATCTTGGGTTTTCCTGTACCATAATGCTGTTATATGTAATGGCCATTGCTTATTTTTGTTGTTGTTAGAAGGGATGGTATTTTTTGTCATTGTAAATCATCTCTCGGTGGTGTCTATGTGTTTTGAGAGATATTTATTTTTTTAGTTTAAATCATCTCTGCCGTTTGTGGTTAGATCTGTTCCCTCTTTTAACTAATTCTTTTGTCTTACTTTCATTTGGGCTCCTCTATGACCGTCGTGTGTCGTGGGGCCCTAAAACCTCCAAAAAACAAACAAGCAAAACAATTGCGTAATTAATTCCCCGTTGACATTCCTCGAAGTGAGAGCTTTGATTTAAGACCTTATTTGCAAAGATTGCTCAACAGAGAGCTGCAGGAGTTCAGTACTTCATGAACAGACAAGCAGTTGACAATTCATACCTACAAAGGGCAAGGAATGGTGTGGTTGTTTTTGAAAATTATGATTGTGAGTGATGTGCCTGTGATTGTGAATATATATGAATGAATGCAATGTTGCTGACAGTGACAGGGGCAGAAATTAGAGAGAATATACGGGGTATGTGGATACAACCTGTGTGAGGGGATGCTGTGGACTCCAGATCCTGAGATTGAGAATGGGATGCCGACGAGTGAATCCTGATGAATGAAGTGCTTTGGGCATGGTCACTGGAGAATTACACATACTTGGAAAGGCTGTTGTTAAGTGGTCCATTACAATCAACCCTGATTAAAATGAATATGCTATTGGCCAGAAAATGAGGAGAGAAATCTTGGCAAACTGATTTTCTTTTCTTTTAAAATAAAAATAAAATGTGTATTAAATGTATCATGGAATAGAGGAGGGTGCCCTGGGTTGGTTTTGATCAATTTTCTTAATAATTTTATCTTCTTTTTTTTCTTATTTAAGTAAAAGGAATTTTTTCGTCATTCTCCTATGATGAACTCGTGTACACAGCAGTAGGAGTAAAACTAGTGAGGAACAACTACACACTGTGTTTTAGTCCAAAGGCTGTAGGGTGAAACCTCCCCCACCCCCCAGTGGAGTTTGATAAGACATATTTTGTCATTAATTTGATCATATTGAGTGTGTTTCTCCCTGTCTGCCAAATTTTAAGTGTTGCCATCATGTAGTTATTGCCCTTTCTTTGTGTGTACTAGAAAATTTTCAAATTAGGGGGTTGGGTTAATCTTTGCACCACAGCAGGCATCATATCAAATTGAAACTAAGGTTGTTATACATTGATTTAAAGCTTAAGACTTGCTCTTCCTTACTGTGCAATCCAAATTGCAATATCTTTCATTTCAATCATTTTATTGGTTTTCAAACTCCAAAATGCAAAAATGATATTCCAAATTGTCTCAAATTAAGAAATTTCGTTCATTCTGATCAATTCAGTATTTTCTGACACATTGTGTAAAAAATGAGGTAAGGTGCATTGGAAGTGTATTTGAAAAGAAATAACTGTTTAAGTCATAGCAGAGTTAATATCAAATAGAAATTATGCTTGTTGTATCTTAAATTAAAGTTAAAGCTTAAGAGTTCTTCTATGTAACTATTCAAAGAGATTTAGAAATACTTTCATAATGTTTTTATGTATATTGAAATTTCAAATCTAGATGAAAAAAATGTATAAAAAAAAAAGAAGGCAGATGTTTGTGAAGTTATAGCAAAGCTAAAATCAAAGAGAATCTATGCTTGATATGTATTATTTTGTCCCATATAAAATTTGTTAGCATAATGAGATTGTTGTTCCTTGCACCAAGCATGGAACATCCAATTCCGAGGCGAGCCTAATTTCTGTCTCGTCTGTCTACACCTACACTATGCTCCTTTAACTCCTATATACCAAGCTTATGCAGTTCATTGTGATAGACATAAGCACTCTTCAAGAGGGCATGGAATGTATAGGTAATTGATGAAGAAAAGTTTATGGCATTGTACACATTAGGGTAGGAGTTATGGCAGATACTGATGGGATCTGATTCTAAGTAGTGTCTTTCCCGTTCATATTGAATGTCCATTGATGATGTCCTCACATCTTCCACTCGTCCCAGTTAACAGAGAGTATTCTTCTTACAATAGGATTGGATATCCCTCCTCCTATTCCTTGACGTCACCGTCCATGTGTGAACATATAACTATACCAGGCCTAAAGGCGTTCTGGTCTTCAGTCACAGTGCTGGCATGAATTGCACTCTCTTGATCTTGCTGCTCCAAAGGGTGTGGGCCTAACTGGAGTGACGTGTCACTGAATCTTCCTCTGCGATTATGTACTGCTAACCCTACCCATAAATCATCTCTCTGTGAAAATGTTTCTGGTAGGGTCAAGATTTATCTGCTCTTTTAACTATCAATGATAGCATCATCTCACTTTCCTCTTGGGCGCCTCTATGATCCTAGTTTGTCGTGGTGCCCTAAAACCACCAACAAACAAACAAACAAATAACCTCTGAGGTTCAACCACATGCCTCGGCTGTACCCTCCAGCTCCTGGCCGAGACATTAGTTTTTGCTGGTGAGCTTCCTTGCCTAACTGAGGCAAAAGAGAAGACTAGATGTTCAGGGGAACAGTGAACTCGGCAGTAGGATTCCTTGAGACATCTTGGTTCAGTTCAGTGCCGATGAGTACGCATGTTCTTTTTGGGGGGGCAGGGCCACAACTGGATGAAGTTGACCTGCAACTCTGTCAGAAAGTGGGCACTATCTCATTTGGTGCCCTTGACCCACAGAAAGGCAAAATGAATGGGCGGCAAACCTCCTAAGGGGCAGCCCCCCCCCCCCCCAAACCATAGATAAGGAAGTGTTAAAGCAGCAATGTAAAAAACCATCAAGGTACAACAGTCTACCCCGCAATGTCTGGGTGACTACACTAATCGCACATGGCAAAGACAACCTTGGTGCTCCCCAGCTGGTGGATACTGAACAGCACAACCTGCGGGCTTTGTGGCTGAGCCACTTAACTTTTTGTAATTCATTATTGAGCATTTGTAAATAATTTCTGTGCAATATTAAATTATTGTACTCCAACATCCTCTTGGTGAAATGAGAGCCCGCCTGGCACACCCAGGGTAGACCCTTTTGTTCGGGGGGGGGGGGGGGGATTCCACCTTTGGGGCAGGAGGGGGGTAGAGCAATGTTGTCATGGTCGTCGGGTGGATCCAAAGAAGGATGAAAACCTATAACACTGAATACTGAATATGAAAAATCAGTTTGAGGTACCTAATACCACCACAAGGGCTTAGGTTTTGAAGTGCCAGCGCAGATCGTTGTTTATCACCTTACCAAGCGGACTGGGCCGAGCCCTATGCACTAAGTTTCTGAAGCGCCTAGCCCTAAAATTATGCCATATGTTTGGTTCTAATCATGTCTGGGTACCAAAAATTGTATTATACAAGTACACGCATCTTTTATTAATATTGCAAGAAAATGGAATAAACTAACCCCAAAATGCTATGTGTTCACGTAATTTTGGCACTGTTTTAACTGAATAAGTTCCCTATTCTTTTCAATCTTGTCATCGCAAGCAATGTGGACTTTTGCTGAGTTTATTTGTAATCAATTAGAGCAAAAAATTATAAACGTTCCCAACAAATTGTGAAAAAAATGACTTTAAATGACCCCAAAACTCTACATGCTTCAGTAATTTTTGCACCATTGTATTTCAATAAGATCAATATTCTTCTTGATTTCATGATTATAAACCATGTAGACTTGCTGAATTGATTTTGGATTAATTGTGCAAAAAATTGAAAATTCTCAAAATTTGTACCCCGCGACCTTTCAGGGGCAATAACTCTGTCATGGCAACACTTATTGTTTGGCAGACACCTCACAAAATATTTCTAATGTATCTAGCTATAGGTCTCATAAAATCCCAGGGGGGGGGGGGGGGTCTCAGCCAACCCACAGTCTGTTTGTGTGAGTGCCCATTGCTACTCTGGCTCTGCACGTCAAACCACAGGGACATGGAGAAAGCAGAGGCTTCATCAAGCAGCGTAGAACCAAGATCTGAGCAATTAAGTTGTGTGAGGCTGTGACAACCACAGGCCTTACTCTCTGATTCCCCAGATCTGATCATTGTCTTCACCAACCCACCTCAAGACCTGCACTGTCGTGGAAAATGAAATTGAAATCTGCTGGTGTTCTCCATTTGAAATAGTTTACAACACTGATACATAAAGAACAGCTTGGGACGTTGGATTTTAAATGAGTGCTTTTGTATGTACTTGCTCTTTATTTTAGTGGTGTCGGGTGCTTAAAATCAGTACTTGATAATTTTTAACCATCCGTTGGCTTCAAGATTGTGCTTTTATCCAAAGTGAGTTGTACTGTAAACCTACACATATGGTTTGAACTTGGGTCACTCTTGCTCTCACATGTCAATAATTAAGTGTGGTTTGTCTCACTTCGATAAGCAGATGAATAATTTCCACATGGTTTTGGTGCAGTGTGCAATCACACATTTCATTGGAATGACTTTAAGGAAGTTTATAATTCTCAACCCTTTGCATTCTATGCAGCTCAGATTTCGATGTTTTGCATAATTTTTGGGATTTTTTGTTGTTGTATGACTATGACTCAAAATTTTGAAATATGTAAATTACTAATAAATTTAAAGAAAAAACAAACAATCCTGCCCCCTATGAGTATGAGTTCACATAGCTAGCCTCTAACTGTATTGGAATCTCGGAGTAGTAATAGTAATACAGAGAGAGACTGAGGTCGGATTTGTGAAGCCAGAATGAGGGGCCGTCGGCCATATTGTCGCACCTATCGATGTCATAATAGCTACTAAAATCCCATAGAAGTAGAAGACAAGAATGTGGAATCTTGTCATACTGCTCATCTTATTTTCTCAGGACAATGACGATGTTCCTAGGTAATAAAGAAACCTGGTAGCTAATGTGTTTCATTTTTTATTTTTCATTCAACAAAGAAAAGAAGATTCACGTTTATTACTGTACAATTATTATTTTTTTTTGTTCGTTTGTTTATTATTTGTTGGGTTTTTTTTTTCAACATAGCATTCCTCCTTCGTGTAAGGGTTTATCGAATTGTTGACAATGTGATGATGATAATGATGACGATGTCGGATGATGAGGATAATGTCTGCCAATGCCTCGCATAAATATAATTGTTGGAACTTTTACTGTGCAATTGGCATTTTCAATATGGACGAATAATGCAGGGGAGGGAATTCTCCGCGGATTCGCGTATTTCCTCGGAAACGGCTGTTACCTTCCTCAGTGTTAAAATTCTTTCCGAGGAAAGTTGATTTTTGAGGCGATATTATCCTCGTTTCATTCTCAGCGAGGATACCTCTGTGCGCTCTATGCGGATGTTTTCGGTCACCGTCGGTAATTTGTTATGGTTACTTCCGGTCTACTCAACCCTTCAGTAGCTTTGAAAATAGCGGACAATTCAGGCTCCTGCCTGATCTTGCGTTTTGCTCTCTCGCTCTCTCTCTCTCTCTCTCTCTCTCTCTCTCTCTCTCTCTCTCTCTCTCTCTCTCTCTATCTCTCTCTCTCTCTCTC
>JBCIKM010539201.1:0-17967 GCA_039654465.1 Melibe viridis | reverse complement strand
CTCTCTCTCTCTCTCTCTCTCTCTCTCTCTCTCTCTCTCTCTCTCTCTCTCTCTCTCTCTCTCTCTTTCATTCTCTCCTTCTCTCTCTCTCTCTCTTTCTTTGTTTCCCTCCCTTTGTCTTTTTCTCCGCCTCTTTTCTTTCCTTCTCCTTCCCAAGTCTCTTTCTCTTTGACAGTCTCTCTATCTCTTTTTTTCTTACACTTTTTATTTGTGCTCGACAAAAGATAAAACTTGTGTGTTTCTTCCCAACATGTCTTCAGTTCACAAATTGCCAAGAGGAAAAGGGTTGTTTTCCAACAGCAATATTATCTTAATTTAAAAAAAATAAAAACAAAATTATTTTTTAAAAACATGTTCCTTTTTTGCATGACATCCATTTAATTTTCTTTGTGATAGATGCCTTATATGGCACAAGTTGATTGAATCTAACGTTAACTTCCCCTTTGGATGTAAATAAGATTTCCACTATCTAAACGCATCCCTCTTCCCCTATCAACCCGTATGTTACTACCAGACCACTGTGGTAAACTGCAAAACACAGCCCAAGTCATCCTTGTAGCCACTCACGCTGACAAGCCAGGGACACCTTGCCGCAAGTCTACAAATGGCAGCACTAACCAAAGTTCAGACGCCTCCTACATCCTGGAGAAAGTTCTGACCATGTTCCAGTACGACCTTGACATTTGTCCCATTGTGTACGTGCTGGACGCTTCCGTGCCATTCTCCAGCGACATCAGAGCCTTCAGGCATCAACTGGCCAAAGTCAGGACCACCCTGAATGAGGTAATGGCAAGACAAAAGGGAGTTTTTAAATTTGTGTGTGACGGACAGAAGACTTGTGGACATATGTGGCGTCATTTACTGTTACTAATTTAAGTGATGTCACACACTTACCTGAAAGCCTTCCTTTTGCCTCCACACACCACTCTACTACTGTAATCTCTGATCCTGAAAAGCCCTTATTGTTTTCAGGGTGCTCTTATGGAATGGTTAAGACTTTGATTTAAGGTTTTGTCCTTTGTTATTCATTCTCTACTCATTGTGTCTTGTAATTTTAAAAAGTTTTATTTTTCTAACATAGTCACGGTTAGAGCCACAAAATGTTTTTTGTGCGTACTCTGTAGTGCTTTTTTTTTCTTGTTGTTTCCATTACTTTTTCTCAAAGTTCAATGCATCAGAAGATTCTACTTTCAGTTATGGTTCATATAGCCATCTTATTTCATTTCAAGTTAGTGATATCTTTATGTATCCCCTTTTTTGGAATTACAGATGATGATATGACAGCAAAGAAGTGCATGTTCATGAAAATTTGATATAAATCATTTTGATTCATTACAGGGCTAAGATTGCTTGGAATAACCAAATGATAAAGCTTATAATAGAAGTGATTATTCAAGTATCCATGATAGCTCTTTCTCTCTCACTTATTCGGGGGAGGGGGGGGGGGGGTTGTTGGAATAGGGAAATTTTGATGTCTGTCTTTTTATTATAACTATAAGAATAGAATAAAACCTTCTGTGTGAATGAAACGCTATTCCAATAAAAAAAAAACCCACTGTTTTTATCATCAATTATTGAAAAGCCCTTCTTTTTAGTGTGATTTGATGCTAGAACTCTAAAGCAAATCCATTATTACCATACGATTTTTGAGCTGACAAAACTTTAATTCAGTTCAACACATTTTCCTTTTTTAGATATAGACTAAAAAGAAGATGGTCCCAGAAAGCAAAAGAAAATGTCATAATAGTTTCTTTTTAAATATTATTTAACAATATGTAATGTTCCCTTTGACACAGTAGAAGCTCAATTGTTATACTTTTGTTTTATCTTATATGCAGAGAGAAAAATTAGTGAACGTGTAATGAATTTTTTTTTTTAAACTTTGATTTTCGACTCTCCCTCTGTTTTGACCATTCATGAGAAAGTCAAAACATAATTTCTGCTAAAAAAAAAAATAAAACAATTATGTTTGTGTGTACCTGTCTTCTCCATCCAGCGTCTTCCCCGCACCAACGGGCTGCTGTCTGCTGTGGTGGCGCAGCTACCAGAGTGGCGTAAGACGCTGCAGTCGTACCCGGTGCTGGGCTGGCCCCACTTCTGCCAGCAGGTGCGCTCCTGTGTCAACCCCCTGGCCAGCGACGAGGACCTCAAGGCACTGGACAGACAGCTGCAGCTCATGGGAGAGGTAACAGCTGCCAACTCTGAACCACCCAACTACATTATAGCATTGATAATTCTATTATTCAATTATAATGAAAAACATCCTTGAAAGTAGTACCATTATTCCACATGATGATTGAAGTTAAGAAGGTATAAATTCATCTAACAGAAAGCCTTACTTCTGGCACTTGAGGACTAAAGTATCAGCACGATGAAGATTACACAGCATAATCTCTTTGCCCATGTACCTACACACACTTCTACTACAACTATCACTTCTTTCCTCTGTGTGCCTTGCCTTTGATTTTAATGAAGTTTTTCACCAAACCTAAGAAGATTTAATTTGAAACATTTTCAGAGCATTTTGTTTCTGCAGTTTTGGAAGTCCTTACCTTGTTAATTAATTTTTATGAACAGAACAATCCTCTTTATAAGTAGAAGTTATGATTTGGTTATAGAGTTGAAACAAAATTGTTGAGACTGGATGTTATAAATTATAATGTGATAGGTAAGATCGTTGCTACTTTTGTAAGTAAAGTATACTTTCTCTCATTCAATGATAGGTTATGAAAAGGTTTAATGATTTTTACATGATGAATGATATTACAGTGTATCTCACTTCCTTTTCTATTGGTCCTGGAAATTTCATGGAGTTTCTTGCCCAAATCATTTACATTTTTATTTTGGTAGTTTTATTATGGTTAGTTTTATATTTATACCAATAGGAGTTTCTTGCCCAAATCATTTACATTTTTATTTTGGTAGTTTTATTATGGTTAGTTTTATATTTATACCAATAGTTACTAAAACATAATATATTGTTTTCAAACGAAACTAACTTTAGAGGGGTTGAGAAGCTAAAAGATAAACCTTTTCCTTTCATTTTTTTCCCCCCTTCCCCAGATTGTATATCTCCATGGCAACAGCACGGACCTGGTGGTCCTGAGCCCCCGTTGGCTGGGGGTGGACGTGCTTGGGGTCATCCTGTCACATGACCGCATAGCCCAGGCACGAATCACAGGTTGCTTCTCCTTGGAAGAGTTCCAGCTTATGTACCCGGAAACCGATGCAGAAAGTCTCCTACAGGTAAACAATTAGGAACTTAGGAACAGTTTTTCATGTTTCTCCCTTGTTGCATAAGGGGAGTTAACCTTAATATCTATTGTTGACTAACTGCTTTTCTCTCTTTGTCTTTGAGGAGTTAGGCTCATGTCTTGATTTGACTCTTGCACATTTGTCTTGTTTCCCTTCCTTTGCTTTTAGGGGGTTATCAAAATATCTTGTTTCTTGTTAAATGGTTTTGCTGTTACAGAGAACACCAGCTAATGTGCCTCTGCTGAAATATTTTGGGTTGAATTTTTTTCGTTCAAATTGTAGGTTTCTTCAACTTTATGGAAATGTTTTTTGTTTGTGTTTAATCATACAGACAGCTGTGATTATATGGGCTCATATGAATTTCTAATTGGTTCTCTCAAAAAAATTTTTTTGGTTTTTAATTTTATACCATTTCAGATGTAAAATATTGATGGACAAGCAAAGTTTAATAGACTAACAAGGCACTTTCTGGCGTTGACGTGTTTAGAACAGCTTTGAATGATTTTGAATAGAACTGTTTAGGGAGAAAGCAGTTCTTAGTTCATTATTTAGTGAAATGAAAAATACCTTTAGTTGAAAAATGTCTCTCCTGCTCCTTTTGGTTGAAAGACCAACCCCCTTTGTTACTGTGTGCACAAACCAATCTGGTCATGGTTGCTTTGCTTTCTTCAGACTCACTGCTAGCATAGTGATAAGAACTGTCCTTGTGATGAGGAAAAACCCTGAAAAAAAAGTTTTTAAAGGAGTTCTTCTTTTGGCTACCTGGATTTAAGTCTCATTGGACTTGACGTCATCTACTACCTCCATAAATTGGATAAAATAAGAGCAATTTAGCAAGCTGAAGTTTAAAGTGGCAACATATCCTGAATCAATTCCATCCAATTCCTACATGTTGCTATGAAAAGATAGATGAAAACCTGGACATATCAATTATAGACATTTTGCTTTTGCAACTAAAAATAAAAAGGCTTTCAGAGTGCAATCGTAGATCATGATTGTTAAGAATTATTTGATTTTCAATTTCTTCATCTGAAAATAGAGGTTGAACTCGTGTATACTGACTCAGTCTTTGTGCAACTTGTCTTCCCCAGGTGCTTGAGGCACTGGAGCTGTGCACTCCCTGTGAGGTGGATGAGGACACAGAGTACGAGTTTCCCTGCCTCAATTTTGTGGAGTCCCTCCCTGGTCTATGGGAGAAGGACGAGCGCATCCTGCTTAACTACATTGTTTACGGGGGAGTGCGACTCCACACCAGCTTTCAGTCGGGGGCACAGCTCAAGTATCTCTTCCCCCGAATACAGGTAAGCCTCATTAATTTCCAGGGCATTCTTAGGAAAGAAAGGACATGGCCCGTAGATAATGGCCAGGTTTAATACTGTGACAAGAGATCCGATCTGATGTTGTTAGATCTGTTGAAGAATGAAAGAATGGAGATTTAATCATGTTGACTGTTTAAGACTAATAAGAAATGAAATGTTCTAAATAAAACATTTCTCACATCATCTTCCCAATAATTTTAGGGGCTGGGTACAGTTTTTATATTTTTAAAATTATTTTTCTTTCCTCAAAGCTTTTAAAATCATTTTCTTTTGTCAAAGCTAATATCTATCCTTACGTAACAAAAGAGTTATTTTTGTCCTTGAATTTGTTGCAGGTGTGTTTGCGTCGGAGCATTTTGTCAGGAGAAGACCAGGTAGAAGAGGAAGTGGATAGCGGAGCAGAGGAGGAACTAGATCGGCAGGTGATGAAAGATCCGACCCAGAAGGACGCAGACCTGTACCAGTGGCACCATGGGTCCAAGTATTGCTGCGGACAACTAGAGGGGCTCATTGACATGGACCGACAGGAGCAGTACTTGGAGATCAAGGTGCGGGGACCTGGGAGGGAGCGAGCCAATCTGTACTACTTCCTGGAGGATTTTGTCACCATTGTGGAGCAGGTGGTGGAAAACGTTTGCCCTGGACTGTGTGTGGAACGTTACACCCTCAGTCCCAAGCAGCTACGAGCTCACAGCAAACTCGTCCGTTCGTACTCTCCTACAGAGCTTCTACGCATGCAGCTGGAAAACAGGTCGTCCGTTGTGCTGAGTGGTACTCAAAAAGAGGACTTCATCGACATAGCATGTCTTGGCTCAGAGCAGATCTTGGAGTCTGTGACGCTGGGCATGGACCTGCTGGTGGCTCACCTGACTGTTCACACTCAGAGACTGCTCAGCCTACTTCTGGACCCGCCAGAAGCACTGGGCAAAGACTGGTGTCTCTTGGCTGTCTGCCTGGGCCTGGCCAATGCTTTACCATCTGTGGACGGTGGTGACCTAGAGGGTCCAGGTAGCTCTGTCAGCAAAACACAGAAGGTAGGTTGTATGCCATTTTTAGAGGGAAGAAATTCTACTGAAGCTGTGTTTGTTTTACTTTTTTTATATATATTGAAATATTGTGAAATACATTTTTGTAGAGGTTTGAGTCTGGTATTTGATGATTCTGTTGGGAGGGGGCAGAAATAAAGCCAAAGAGTAAGAGGTAGGAAAATAAATATTTGTGAATGAGTACAACAATTCTTGGACTATAAGACTCTCTTGACCATAAGCCGCACCCAGTTACTGTAAGCATGGCGTTTCATGTTACGTACCGGACCAGTCTACAGGAGTTGAACGTGGCATGACTCGACTGTTAAATCTAAAAACTCCTTGACTGTTTTGCCGCCTATCTATCGTAGGTTCTCAAGCTTCCAAAGTCTGTAGAGTTTTCTGTATTTATTTATATTATCCTTTAGTTTAGGCCCTACACCAAAAGTAATCCCTTAAAATTTTGTAGACGAAGTGAACTTATAACACTTGGGACGACCGACCAACTTAAAAGTTCTAACAAAAGCCGCTCCGTACTATTAGCTGCTGCATCAATGATCCAAGAAAGAAGTCGCAACTCAAAGTCTGAGAATTACGTAATAGATTAAAAACACCATGAAGTGATGTCCAGAAAAAACTGTCCAGGGGCCAGAGATAGTTTTGTTACTTCTTGATTGTTTATTTGAATGGAAAACTTTGGTAAGGGTATAAAATGTCATTACAAAGCTTGATAACAATAGCATAGATCGTAGAATGCTACATGATTCATTACTAACTAGGAAAATAAACCTTTAACCACAAGATAATATCTGTTTACCTTTTGTCTTTGCATGGCTAGGTGTTGGCCGAGTGGACTAGGAAAGTGCCGGATGCCTCCATCCGACAGCTGGTGGCCACTCTGAAGGACATTGGACGTCTGGATGCTGTGGAAGCTGTCCTGCGCACCAGCCCCCCATTTAAGGTCCTGTCCTTTGAAGACCAGCTGACCACCAGTAGCAATGCCCATGGCACTAATGCTTCCAGCAACACATTATCCAACCTGTCCAGATGACAATCGTAGTAGTCTGGACATCTGGCGTGTCTAATTCCTCATTTTACCCACCACCACATGTTGTCTTTGTCTAAACTTGCTGTTAATGTTTTCTGTCATTTTTAAAAAGTGCAGTACTGCACCAATATCAATGGTATGGAGATTGCAAATACTGTACCACACTCTTAAAAATAGTGGCAGAACTATGACTTGATGGTTTTGCATTTCAATTTGTTGGTAAGGTACATTGTCTCATGTGATCTGTAAAGAATAACTTTGAGTTTGTCCGTCTCTATTGTTGATTGATTTGAAAATGAATGCACCTAACATAATTACTTTCCTCCTTTCAAAGCAAGGATATTTATTCATTTGATACACCCTGTGTTTATTTATTTTGTACATTATGTATGGACTGTGAAAGAGAGTGAACAGCTTGTTTTGCTGAAGGGGATTAGTGAAATATGAATGGTTCTTACAGCCGCACTGTAACATTTTGTATGTATTTGTGTGTATATACAAACTTATAAATGTAAATGACCTCTGACGATGACAGGCCTCGATGGGAAATGAGACTGGTGCTTTCACTCCACTATGCAATCAAAGGACCAGAGTAAACCTTGATGTCTACAGTGCCCATAAAATCTGCACAGAATATTTGTGCCAAACTCTACTTTATTTCACAGCAAGCCTGATGGTTGCGCTTTGGCACCATAATAAAACAATACCAGTGGTTAATTATCTATATTGTTTAAGGCTAAAGGACTCCATAATATTCTGTTTTGTCAGCATGGCATCTTGAGCCTAATGTCGATGAGGCAACCTTGTGTATGATAACAACTGCTGACATCAATACTTTTAACCTGTACAGGATGCCTTGACAAGATGTCATATTTATCTGCCATAATTTGTGATATGACAGAGTTATTCTATTACCTATTCATTTTGGTCTGTATTACATTTTATTCATATTTTATCAAGCACCTTGTTTGTAACAGATGCCTTCCTTCATCGGAGTTGTGCAGTACCTTTAATTGGTACAGATTAAATTTGAATTTTACTGCATTTTCTTCATTCAAGTATTGTCCTGATCTTTGAACAAGATTGAATGAAGATTTAATCAAACAAAATGAAACCGAAACAAAACCAACCTACTATGTACTGTCTTTCTTTAGATAATGCATGCCTCTCAACCTTCTTTCAAGAGTTCTCTGCATGACTGTTTTCAATGCAAATCAACTTATTTATTGAAAATTAATTAGCTCCTTCTTAACAGATGCAGATTAACATTGGGCTGATTTTTCTTTTTCTTTTTTACTGAAAGTACTATTTTACCTCGTTATAATTTTGTTTGAGTAATTTCTCTAAAATAAATATCAAGGTTAACATGGCTGCATTCCTGTCATCTTTACAAATTTAATCATTTAAATTTTTTAATCAATCAATTTTCAAGAACCTCCCTTAGTTCTAGCTTCCTTGGTTCCAGGACATCAAAGTTTTTGATAACAGTCTTTGCCACTGTTCCTTAGAATTGTCCCTTTCTTTTGGGCCCACTCCTTTTTATTCCTTGTTCGTTTTTGTTGGCCATATTTACTGAGTTTGCAGTCTCTCGTTTACTTTCTTCCCATGGTATCTTAATTGGCAGGCTCCAAATTTAAGGGGCCCAGTTCCTAGTGACAATATCAATAGCCTGGTCATTTTCACTTTCATAACTTTCATTGGTAAGGCCTTAGTAACCATCACACTTCTTGGCCTATGTCTTGTTTTGACAAATGGAGAGATGCATCTTTATTGTCATCGCCTGATGACTTTGGATGCATATTCTTTAATCTCGTCGATGCCACGCCATGATTAAGGAACTATTCTGGATTTGACGAGTGGATATCTTCGTCTCCAAGTTCAAAGTCAGATTCATATTCCAGGAAGAGAACAGAATGCTTGGGACGGATGTTCTTTGCTACATTTGTACTTAAAACCCTGCTCAGAATTATTGTGTTGCTGATTACTTGACTCTGCAGAATATTCCCTAGTTTGTGTTTGCCTATTCAGTGAGAATTTGCATGTGAAAGTGTTGTCATTGAACCATAGTGGAATTTAATAAGTAGATAGGCCATAAAAACATGTTGGTACATACTTCATGAATGAGGTGGGACCATTAGAGACCAAGAATGTTCTGCTCATTTAATACAGACAATTCCAAGTCCTTCTTACACTTGAACTTTGCTTCTTTTTTTTTTTTTTCACCAACCAAACTGGGTGGCAAACATAAATAGGTTGGTTTTGGTTTTTTTTTTGTGTTCTGAACATTTTGATTCCCATTATCCTTTTAAAAAGATTACATTAATTTAATGGACTCTAAGAACAATGATAAAGAACAAAATACTCTGACACTGAAATAAAAGAAATGTATTACCTTTCAAACAGCAGTAAACTGAATCAGGTTTAAAATTGTTAAATGTAGGATTAGAATGGCCTCAATCTGCTCCCCTTCCACTGATTAATCTTTGATACATTGAATTGGTCAACAAGGACACATATTCTTTTGATTATGGATCCAAAATATCATTTTAGGCATTTAACAGTCCTTGAGGCATTACCTGTTGTTCGCTTCTTTCTTATTTCTCTTCTTTTTTTATTTTTAGAAGCACTTCACACTTTCAAATGCTTTTCAGTCTGACTGCAAAATGGTGATACTGGCATGGTCAAGACAGTATTTGGGGTAGCACGTGAAAAGGGAAGGGTCACTGTTAAGCATAAACAAGGTAATTGGATGCTCTTCCATAAACAGTAAACATGATTAATAATGAACAAGGTCTTGCACATAGCTTTCACATGTCAGCCTTCACTTCCATTGAATCTGACTAAAGGAGCTTTTTGCTTGATGATTCCCTGAATGGTTTCCCCCCTCTTTATCATGCTTGCAAGAATGGTCTATGACCTCAGCTTATCTATTGCATATCATAGGTCTTGTTTTAAATCAGCAGGAACATGTTTGGTGTTGAAATGTTCAGAAATTGATGGGCTTCTGGATTAAGTTCTTGGAATATTCTTTCACATTAGGTGACAACACAGCTTTACACAAGTGTAAGAGGACTTTTGGAAATGATTGTATATAGAATTGGAATGGAAACCAAGAAGGAGGCACCATTTTATACTTTGATGAGCATCATATTATTAAAACAACTAAATTATACCAAAAGAAACCATTGTTGTGCCAAAAAAAGTGATTCCTAATTTCTTCCGGCATTTCAGATGAAAGGTATTGGTAATGCAGCATCCTCATACTAGTCATAATGATAAGCCATCATCTCCCCAGTGATTGGATGGTCCAACTTTCAAACTCTGTCAAGCAAAGGAGTTACGAGGACCATTTTCTTGAATTCAGGAGCTTTAAACTACAAACTGAAGACCACACTTTGAAAAATTTGTTTTGTTTTGTTATCCATATCCCTTCATACCGCTTAAACAGTGTCGGTACCCAGCTCCAAGGATCCGGGAAGAACTCTGGATCATAAGAAATGATGACAGGCAGAGGATCGGTCCACCGTGTCTAATCTTGCGTGGCATAATGAGAAATACAAGGGGTATCACTTGATCTTAAGCCAAACAATAGTTGCTGTTGTCTTCTTGGGATCTGCTTATTGATAGAGACCAATGAGCCAATTTACCTCAGTCTTTAAAAGTGTATTTGAAAGGTTGTTGAATTTTAACTTTTCTCATGAAGATACCTTCAACTTCAGCATAATTTTTGTATTGTGTCAAAACCACCAACATCTTTTCTTAAAGCAATGTACACTATCTATACACCATAATCATCCCTCATATTTCTCTACAACCCTTCTGCTTTAAAGGGTTTCCTTTAGGAGTGCACTCTCTATTTCCTCTTAGTCTTGCAAGTTTAATAAACCACAACTAATGGTGCTCAACTATTGTGGTCTAGTTTGAAATGTTTGCATGTATATTTGTTTTTGTGTTTATATTCTGATAGCACAAGAAAGCTTCAAAGTTGGAGCACATAGAAAGCAGACATGGTTAAGTCAAATATCTTGTTGTGAGTTTCCCACATCATCTTTAAAAAAAAATAAAAAAATTAGTCTTGAAAATGATAATCCATTGAAGCAAGAAATATAACATTTTGAATGTTGCTCTTGTAGTTACTAGACATGACAAGTTTGCAGGAAGGCTTGGTTCAGCTTTTAATTTTCTTGCATCACTCAAACCACATTACTGTATGTGTTTTGTTCTGTAACCAAAGATATAGTCAGTATCTAGGCAACAAGCTCTTCTTTTCAAAGCCCTGGAAAAAAATTAAGGACCTAAATTAAAATTTATTTTGAGGACTAAAAATATGATGATATAAGCTATGGCTAAAATATTTTTTGCTCTAGATTTTTATTTTTTGTTATTATTTTTGTATAATGTAAACTATGTGAAGTCTTCATTTTGAGTTCATCTGTGATTTAAATCCTTCCTTATTATCATGATCATGGGGTTACGTTACATAATATTGATTTTAAACTTAACATTTGTTCTGCAAAAGTGTTTTAGTCATATTTGATGAAGGTTTTGATATTCTTTGTGGAGATCTGATGTGCTAATTGTGTAATTTATTGTCTATTTCCCTCTCCTCATATTTTGTTCTTTTTTTTTTTACTTGTTTTGTACATAACCAAAATCTTAAATTATATGACAGTTTTGAAAGCTCATTCTGGCCTCCATTTTTTTTTCATTTTTTTTTTTTTGGGGGGGTCTCTTTATCAGTTACTCTATGTGGCAGATTTTAAAACTATTTCTAAAGGTAAAAAGGTGACACCGCTATGGGCAGAGAGGCCTAGTGGATAAGGCATGGCACTAGCAAGCCAAATGACCCGTTTTCGAGCCTCGCTTTTGCTTTTCATAATCCTTTTGTGCAAGGGATTGACTACAAACTATTTGCTTGGACAAACTATGTGGGATTCTTGTTGGCATTGAGCTCATTGAAAATGAACAGACACCACCAAAGGCAACAGCAACTATTCTTTGGCTTAAGATCGAGTAATACTTCTTATGGCTCTTTACGCCACGCAAGATTATGCATAGTGGACTGATCATCTGCCTGTCTTCATTTCTCGTGATCCAGAGTTTTTCCCACCTCCTTGGAACTGGGTCCCGACACTGCTAAGGCAGTATGAAGGGATATGGATAACAAAACAAATTATGCTCATTGAGCAGAAGAAAGATGAACAATCTATCCTTTCTTGTGTGCTTAAGTTGTGACTTTGATCTGATCAAAGCTGGTTTTCTTGGGGGTTTTTTGTTTGTTTTTTATGGTTGTTTTTTTTTGCCTTACTGGTGTCCAGGTAGTTCAGTTGACTGACAGGGTGTTTAATTCGCAAACCAAAGGGTGTAGGTTCGTGCTCTCGCCATGGCTATCCCAGTCTGTAAGCTCAATGAATAATCTGTTCCCTTCAGGGGTGCCAAGGCCACGTTACTTTCGTGTTCGTGTTTGCAGGCAGACAGGCACGTTTGTTTTTTTAACACTCTTGTACTTCTTCTATCCACAAACAACAAGAACCTGATAAAATTACCTCCTGTCCAATGTGACAGGCCACAGGGGGACTAGACTTTCATGATGTTTGGACTACTTTTTTTTCTTACACTGACAAGAACAATGTTGTTCTTAACGAGAGAGAGAGAGAGAGAGAGAGAGATTAAGGGCAGATACCGATTTGTATCTGCGAAGGGCAATCACAATGGAAGGAGAGGGAGATTTCTTGCCCAAGAAAATAATACAAAAGCAATAAATGCTGGATTTGAAACCACACATTTAAGCTTAAGCATCCAAGTGTGACATCTCCCCAAGTGAGCAATGAAGGAATCCACAAAACAGGCTAACAGATTCTTAAGGATTTTTTAATGTTAACAGGCTTCAACTTTTGTCCTCTATTTTGTTTCAGGAAAAGGGATAAGTATTCTAAAACAATCAATATGGACCTTGTAGGGTTTGATAATCTAGGCACAGTGGTCAAATCTGTCCACGTTTCCTGTAGTCTCACTGTTCCAACCTGTGCAGCTTCATTTACGAGGAGAGATGTCAACCAGTACGAAAAATACAAATTTTATGCAAATTTTATATGCAACTATGAAAATACGATCATGGGGGAAAAATACAAATTTTCGGTATGCCTCTGAGTCTTTGATCACGTCTCACAAACATCGGTATGGAGCTCCTTTATTAAGCGGTAAACTCCATTGGTATCGTTTTGTGCACTTGGTATTCAATATCGCTTATCAGAAAGTTGTTCCTGAACTCAATATTTAGTATTATAGTAGTCATAGCGTATCGATATGATAAAAAAGGAGGGTGAATACTATCACATTATCTTAGCTGTTGCCCAGGCCATATGAAAGATTCTTTCAGGGTCCCCACCAGGCCACCAGATCGGGAATTTATTTTGGAGCAGAAAAAAACCCCTGGGAAAATGCAGTCAGGTTCTGCAGTTGAGCCATTTCAACGGCCTGTAAAGGTCACAAATGTGGCCGGTCGGCAAAAAATCAGCAATTTGCACAACTTTTTATCGAGTCTTGGGAGAACCGATGATGCTGAAAGGCAATTAATTAGAGAGCGGGTGTAACAGGGAAGAGATGTGATGTAAAATATTGTAAGTGGGTATTTCATTCTTTGCTTTTGAATATATTACAATTGGATTTCTGCTGTATCTTTTGACATTTGGATTATTGCCTGTATCCCAGGTCTTCTCGGTGTTGGCGTTTAATCATCTGATGGTGGATATGATTTTTTTTGTTGAAACTAAACATTTTTGATCTATCTAGAAAATACACATTTGAATTACTGGTTGGCATCTCTGTACTAGATGTGAGGTTTTTGAATAAGTAAACTTTAACAATAACATTTAGGGAAAGGATTATACTCCCAGAGTTTCTCAATTCTTAATGAAACTTGAACCAGCAGAAGGAGACATGTACATTTAGTTCAAGAGAAACTCTTAAAGTGTGTTATGCCTAGTCTACCATATGCGTATAACTTGTCAGGCATATAGCCCATAGAACACTTGAGTGGATGTGCCCTATGAGTGCTATACCACCAATGGCAGCACATCCTTTAAGCAAAACGATTCAATCCAGGGCAGAATTTGTATCAATAGTGAGGTTAAATTATCAACAAGAAAAACATGACCAACAACAATGATAACAACAACAACAAATTATGACCATTCACAAGTTCTCAAGAAGTTGTTTTATGTTCTATCTAGACCATTTACATGTTATCTATGGATTGATTTTTATCCCTGTTACATGCCTCAGAACCAGACATATTTTACAAAGGGAGACGACTCTTACAAAGATCAATGTCTTCTTATTTATTAGCTCCCCTTCCAACCGGGCCACAGGCTAATTGCACAGGGAGTTGTGTGTTTGGCCTTGTGTGTGTTCGAACTGTTATTTTGTTACAAGAAGCTTCAACACACTTGCCATTTATATGACAAAACTCCCTACACACATTTTGTTTTCAATGAACACACCCAAATTCTATGCAATCCATCGCATTGCACTTCGCAACACCTGATTGATTTGTAGTCTGTTCTGTAGGGTAAAGGTGAATGATGTGATTGTTAGGAGAAATTTGTGTCGTCTTAAACCTTGCAAAACACTGTCTTTGTTAGTAATTGACTTAGTTTCATTATTGTATTCTGTTGGGCTTCTTTTTTTTTTTTGCTTTCAATGTTGTTGTGACTTACAAAGTAGTGATTTTTTTTTTATATGTGCTCTTATTGTTCAGATACATTTTTATTTAAAAAGATCATCAGGCATTGATCTCATGGTGTGAATTGCGGGACAGAAATTTTAGCCATGGGTCGATCCTGTATACCACATTATCATTTTAATGGCACCATTTAAGTAGGTTAAGGAATCAGAGAGAAAGACAAAGCTACTTTTTCAGAGTGGTATTGGTGTGCCTATATTAGTTTAAATGCAATCAATCTTATATATATGAAAATCACATAGATAATGAGAACAAAAAATAACCAGACAATAGTTATTATTTTTTAAGACAAGATTGATCATCCCACATTGTCGGCAGCACTAGGGCACAGGGTCAGCTGGTGAGTGACATACTCCTGCAGGGCCAAGGCCTGGAGGTTGGCACACTGGCCCTGCATGTGGGGCAGGACGCCTGTAGCAGACTGCCACCCCAGCACCCAGCCCAGACTGTCACAGGAGCACGGGATGGCATTACTCTCCACCTCCACTATACGCAGGCTGTGGGCATTCTGCAAGGCTCTGGGTAGGCCATTCAACTGGCACCTGAGTTGGAGAGAGTAAGGAAGGGACGGAGAAAAGGTAAAAAAAAGGAGCAATTCAATTCAGATGATAATAGTTATAATCATAATGATAGTAAAACTAAATGATATTTATATTCATTATCACCATGCTCTAAAACAACACTACTATCTTTGGTGAACAACAAAAATGTAACAGATATTATCCAAAGTTTCCAAAACTGATGAAAAATAACATTGCCACTTTTCAGGAAAGCAATTCAAGTCTCAGAGATGTTTGAAATGCTCAGTCAGACTTAATTTGTTGATTGGGGGGGGGGGAATGTTGTTGAAAACTATTACTTATCTAACCTAAGTATTTGTCGACATAAAAACGCAAAAATAGTTTGAAAATGTTTGGTTGAAAAAAAAAGTTCAACAAAAAAAAAATTCCTGGTTTGTCAGTTTGCAAAACTTTGGAGGATATGACAAATAGAAATGGTCTGTTATGGGTGAGTCAAAGAGACAAAATTAACGACCTAAGGGACCTATGAGCTTTACATCCATTGCTGATAAGAAGTAAAATGCCTTGACCAGTAGCCCAATGCCAAAGTTTGTGGCTATAGATGAGAAAGCATAAGTTGTATCAGAGCTCATTTGTATCATTGATTTTAGTCATCCAAATTATGATCATGTAGGAGGATGCTTAAGAGCTAATACAGGCATATAAAAAGACCAGACCAGAGAAAGTAGCAAAATTTGGAAAAGGGGGAGAGGGAGGGAGGAAGTCCTCACCTGTTGAGCTGAAGCGTCCTGAGGGAGGAGGCATCATTCAAAGCCTGGGTGGACACATTAGTCAGTGAATTGCCTGACAGATCCAGTGTGGTCAGTCTCTTGGAGGCAGGGAAGCCGTGGTCAAGGATCACATGGATGCGGTTGTTAGACAAGTCCAGCTGTGAGTGTGAAGTTAGGCATGAAAGTTTAATCACATGGATTCAAAACTTGTTTTCTAGACGTTTTAAAGACTGTTTCAATTATTCCACTTTGATGAAGCAGAAAAGGAGAACACCTCTGTGATCTCAATATGTTTTCTTGGTCAAAAATATTTTTAAAGTGCAATTTCCACAACTATCCAGATAACATGTGCTGAGCATCATGGTAACATCCAAATCCTAAGTAGAGGATGGGGACATGCCAATATAAAAGTGAATAAGAAAGAATAAGTCATCTTATAAGGTGTAACCAAAAAAATTAATTTGTTTTGGTTTTTTGTTTTGTTTTGTTATCTACATTATAAAGCAGTATACTCATCTCTTGTCTTCTTACTGTGAGTAAAGCCTTGAGTTGGGAAATGGCACCACTTGGAATATAGACCATTGAGCAGTTAGCCAGGTTCAAGGTTGACAAGGAAGACAACCCAGAGAAAGATTGATATCTGGTGTAATAAATAGTTGGGGGATGACTAAATCATTCACCGTTCTTGAACACTCACAGCTACATTAATTTTAAACTAAATATCACAGGGAATACAGTTTAAGTTTCAAGTTATTCAGATGCACTATTTATTAAATTTTTTTTTTTTTAATCAAGGTAATAGAAAGAAATTCAACATGTCAGTTAAGGTTCTTTTCTCATACGATCTAATTCAGAATAAGTTTTAGAATTGAATAAGGAAGAGAATATTTGGAAAGAGCAGTCTTCAGAAGTACTTTTAAAGCCTCTAAAAGTGTATTTCCCAAAGACTACAGAGACATTCAACATTGTTAAGTGGTATGGAAATCTGGTAACGAGAGGAAAAATGAGACTAAATCGAGAAGTGAACATGGCATGCAAGGTGATGGGAAGGAAGCAAAACTCACTATCTCAAATCTTCAACCTGCACATGAAAAGAAAAGCACAGAAAATTATTTTCAACAAAACACAATCGTTAAATCATTCTTTTCAGCTCTTGCCCTCTAGCAGCAGATTCTGTCTTGAAAGTTGGAAACGAAATTTATACCAGCCGTCATTATAACCCTACACTCTCAAAAACTAGTGCAGCCTTGGACAAGCGGTGACAGTTATGTGTGGTGCGAGTGTGAGCGTGTGCGTTTGTGAGTATTTGCGAGTGTTTGAGAGAGTGTGGGGGTGTGTGCTGCTAAAGACAAATGTCCAAATGGGTTATGATCTTATAGACTATAAATTTTGATTTGATTTGATTTGATTTAGAATAACCATTACTTACGGAATACTAGACAGAGGGTTGTTGCTCATGTCTAGTTCTGACAGCTTATGCAGGTTCATGAACTGGTAGTTCTCCAGCCGTTGAATATGATTGTTGCTCAGATCAAGGAGTTGGAGAGCAGATAAATCTCTGATCGCCACAGGAACAGCTACAATACCAGTGTGTGCCAGGCGCAAAGAAGTCAAAGTAGCAGCCATATTGGACAGGAGAGGACTGTGCCCTATACCCAGCACATCCTCATTGGTGGAAGTCATCGGGTTGTGACTAAGATCCAGCTCCTTCAGATAAAACAAAACCAGCAAACACCTTTCACATTTAGAGATCAAACTTTTGTCAGGTTTTTTTCTCTCTCTTTGTTGTCGTTGCGGTTTTTGTTTGTTGGGTTTTAATGTGTTTTTGCTTTTTATTTGTCTCAGAGTGCCTTTTGTTCTTACTTTTTCCCTGATCGTAAAAAGGCTAGTATAGAGCTGGTATCAAAATCAGAACACATTGAGATCACAGCAAAATTAACTGACTTCCACTAGCCACAAGCATGCACATCTTCCTACTTATAAGCCAGAAAACTAGCTCCCTACTTTAATATGACATATAATATTTATGATAATAATAATAATAATAATAATAATAATAATAATAATGAATGGCACTTCTATAGCGCATGTCCCCGAGTCAGTTGGGCTCCATGCGCTCTACAATACCATATCCCTGGCAGACAACACACATAGGTGTGTTACAATTTTTGAGGGACAGAGAGACAGCATTGTCTACAACAAGGGGGACCTAGCTTTACATCCATCTCCGATAGGATGAGGTAAATTTGGTAAAGTGCCTTACCTAAGGACACAACACGATGGCG
>JBCIKM010539090.1:7619-18001 GCA_039654465.1 Melibe viridis | reverse complement strand
CCCCCCCCCCCCCCCCCCCCCCCCCCCCCCCCCCCCCCCCCCCCCCCCTCCTTTGTTTGCCTCGGCGAATGGTAGGCGTTTGTGTGGAGGCCAGGCTCATTCCATATGCCATGACTGTGGTTCTAAAGTCATGCTGCAATTTGGGATTTGACCCTATTGAACTATTGATGACGGAGTGAATGTGTTATTGCGCATGCGCATGTATGAATATGTGTGTGTGCGTGCGCGCGCTTTTGTGGTGTTTTGCCTTCATATTATTATTATTATTATTATCATCATCATCATCATCATTATTATTATTATTATTATTATTATTATAAAATGGTACCGTCGGACGATTATTTTGTTGTTGTTGTTGTTGTTGTTGTTGTTTACATATTCATGGTAAAAGAGGCATTTTTTTACCCCGTGGCCCACCCATGATTGCGATGAAGTGCCCTGGTAAATGGCTCTAAAACAAATGCCAGGCTGGTTTATGCCTCGTTTGGTTCTAGTGTTTCAGTGCGTTGCCGGCACTGATTTAAGAACCAGCACGCCATAATAACCCAGCCGTTCTCCACCCGATTCATTCGTACCCCATCACCCCCGAGGAAAGACTGTTCAGTTGACAGTTTTTACAGTCACAGACAGGCAAGGGAGGGAACTCGATCTCTCTGAGATTATGCAGGGAGTCGTGTTTCAGCCAACAAGACTGTCTGTCTGCCTTATGTACTCGGTATGCCACGCTTGATGTTAATTCCCCACACGGCTGGGCTGGCTTGCTGTGGTTTTGTCAATCGTTTATTGTTTATGTTGGCCTATTTCTCTTCTTCTTTCGCCATTTCTACCAGTTGCCTTCAGGTTGGGGCACGAGGGCTTTCTAGCTTTCTTTGTTTTTGCTTCTTTTTTTTTTATTCCCGTCGCCCTTTTTATTTCAATGCTGTTCTGATTTCGTATTTATTCCATTTCCCCAGCTTTTGATTGGTTGCCAGTTTATTTTGTTTGTTTGTTTATTCTTAGTTTAATGGCACCATAACATACAGACGTAATAGAGAAGCCCTGTCTCGTGTTTAATGGCGTTGTTGAGTTATTGTCCTCACCACAGATTCTTTCTTTGTCCCGAGCATTAAATAAAAAAGGATCATATTCGAGCCAGTTTCATCATACACCAATTCTTTACGAGAGCTCTAGGGCCTTCCTGGAAACGTAAACCTGCTGGCGTTAGGACAGCTGCCGTTGCCATCTGCTAACAGTCATCATCTCAGCTCTTGTCCGTCCGTGACAAGCCCATGTCTCCATCGTCCATCTGATTTGCTGCCAGGTGTCCCATTTCACAGGAATTCTAGTCCAGGTGTCCAAGTCCACTCTGCTGCAAGACGTAGCCCATCAGACCTGGCCGCTCCCCACCCCTGGCTGGGGGTCAGGAAGGGACAACGAAGCGAAGCCGAGTGGTGGCTTACAAGCCTGTCAGGGCTGCTGATGTGTTTCCCTTGAGCTAAATATTTGTCTCCAGGCGCACCAAGGTGTGAAGGGTGTATGTACCAACCCACTGGCTTGATCTGTGTTGGGATTATTTCTGTATTGCATGTCGGGGTTTTTACCTTCACCAGGCTTAGACAGCACTATATCACTAATAAGTCAGGTCAGTTTTCTCTTGATACTTACAGAACAACATAATAACACAGTGCAAAACCTTTCAAACTCTATCTTTGTGCCATCTTTTGAACTCTATCTTTGTGCCATCTTTATGCTTCATGCTTCATGCCTGTCATTCAGCAAGAACCATCCTTTATTTTTTTCGTATCCATCTTGAAACTGGCTGCACTTGATTTTAATCATTTTTGTTTTCTTGTCTTTTCTGTGCAGTATTTGTCGAGTCCCAGAGACAGAGATAGAGGAAGTGGCCACAGACAGTATAACAGCTTTTTCCGTCCATCTCGCCACGGCACTATGGAGCTGGACCAGGAATTGGCGCCATCTTCCGCCGCTGATGTGGCCGACATCATCAAGCCACCAACTACTACTTTCTCTTCATCTGGGTCAAATGTGGCGGTGACCAGCATGAACGGAGATGCAGCATACGCAGCATACGGCAGCAGTAGCAAAGACGTCAACCATAACTCCTTCCCCTCCTTTAAGGATTACCCCTCTAAGAAACCGTTTGTCAACTCGCAATACTCCCGGGAAGACAACAAGCCTGTGAACGCTTACCCGACCACCGACAGAGACGGTGAGAGACAAATGAAACAACTTCATTATGAAACAGTGAAGTAGTGCCGACTACTGACATTCTAGTCAGTGTCCTCATGCTGTCAGCCGAGTCCCGCAGAACAAAGAAACTGAAGTCATAGATTGTTCATCTATTTTTAGATTGAGGATTATTTTCAGAAAAAAAAATATGAATAAAGAAAGGCGGAAAGGGAAGCAAAGGGGGATTGATAATAGCATTATAATTGTCAATTTCCGGTAACATAAGAATTGTTAAAAGCTCAAGTATGAGCTCTGTTCATTTTTCATCTGTACCTTGTGACCCCTGAACTCGATGGAGCTTATGTTGATTAAGAAGGTTGACTTGCGAGGGGTTGGGTAGGTGTTTAGTGTGTTTTGTTTTTTCTGGGGGTTTTTTTTGTTTTTTTTTTTGGGGGGGGGGATTCTTCTAAATCTTATATATTATATTTTTGGATGCCTAATTTGTTTTTCCCTCACAGCCGTGCTGTCAGCGTTGCGTAACCTGCAAGACAAAGTGAAGAAGTTGGAGCTGGAACGGATGGCGGCGGAGCACAATCTGGAGGCCCTGGCCTCCCACACGGAGCAGTACAAGGAGCTGGTCAACAATGAACGCTACTCTACCTCCAAGGCCTCCCCCAGGAATCCCCCTGCCATGACAACAACCTCATCACACCAACCCACTCCCGCTTCCCTACCCACCACCCACCATTTGTTGTCTCAGGGTAACTGCAAAGCCTACATCAACAAACAGGCCAAAGGTAACCCCAGCTCTTCCCTGTAAAATCTGTGTCTTAGTTCTTAGCATATGTCATGAGGAGAACCGCGTCTGCAGCGTGCATGTATGGTTAACATCTTTATTGGGGTTTTTTGTTACCTTTAAAAAAAATTTATTTAACTCCTAAAGGTAGAGTAGTACTCAGGCCAAATCTTGCTTGCTTCACAAAATCTGTAATAATTCTGTTTTGTTTTTGTTTTTTCAGATTTAGAGACTTGTACTATTTTGAAAAAAAAAAAAAAAGCAAAAAACTTAGGATAGAATGTTTTATCCATGTCTATCCAGGAAAATTGTGTTTGAATTCATTGGGAATAGGAGGAAGCAAATAAAATGGAAAAAGACCGTTCACAACGGTCTCTTGGGGAGATGTACCATCCAACTATTCACTTCCGACAACTCATGAGGAAACGTGCCAATCTCGATGAGATTATTTCTGAAGTGCCACATCTACGCTGTATGCAGGGTTGAAATGAATGTAGCCAGACAATCACCCCGAGGCACGGCGATTCTGTAACTTTATGGACTCTCTAACTTTGCTTGTTTCCAAACACAAGCTATATAAGAATGCTGTCTACAAGTCCAATGTTTTAGGCTCGTCTTTGGTCACTGAGGATTTGCTGAGCTTGTGCCAATGTAGGCATTCACTATCAGTGGCCATAGCAGCAACAACGACGAGTCTACTTGTGAGTTCACAGTCTTTTTACAGCTGTGATATTTGTGTCCGCAGTTCAATGTAATTCAATTCAACATTATCTCATCCATTTTCTTGCTCTATTCATCAAATTTAAAACCACACCGGATCCAAAGACTCTCAAACCTTAGCACCTCCCGTCATTTTGACTATTGTTATGTCCTTAATCCTTTTTTTTTTTTCCATTTGTGTAGAATTAGACGGCCAGCTGAGCTCCGCGGAGAATCGATGCCATTTGCTGGAGCAGCAGTTGGAGTACATGAAGAAACTGGTGGAGACCTCGGAGCAGGACCGGCGGCAGCTGGTGGAGAAGACGCTCAAGGCTCGGCAAGACCCGGACATCAAGCTGCAGCTGGACCGCATCAACGAGCTGGAGAGGGACCAGCTGCGCCTCAACGCCACCCAAAACCTGGCAGAGGTGAGGCCCAGGGTTGGTGCTCCAGGACGGTGATATTCACCTCATCCTCCATCATGTTTTATGCATGGGAATTGGTTTGATTTCTTTTCTTTCATTTATTTGGGGTGGGGGTGGGAGGATTGTTTTTGTGGGTTTTTTGTTTTGCTTGAGTGGGTGGGGGGTATATCATGATAAAAAAAAAAAGATTGAAGATAGAGATAGAGGTAAATTAAACAGGAGACATATCATGAAAGCTATTGTATGTGAGGACGTAACGTACAGATATGAAATGACAAGCAAGACCAGCTCAGGTCCAAAACTTCTCAGAACCTGGCACAGGTAATGAGTGACCAGTGTGGGTTTGATATCATTGACCCCTGTGTTTGATGTGTCCTGATAATCCCCACTCTCTCTCTCTCTCTCTCTCTCTCTCTCTCTCTCTCTCTCTCTCTCTCTCTCTCTCTCTCTCTCTCCCTCTCTCTCTCTCTCTCTATCTCTCTCTATCTATCTATCTCTCTCTTCTCAACTTTTTGCTGTTTCTGGATACATCTCTTCTCAGCTGTAATTTTGTGTGGTAAATCTTATCTATTGACTTACCATAAAAGTTTATATCATACAAGAAGCAAGTTTTATTTATATTAATACCTGAATGTGTTTCCAATAAAATGATCAATGTAACTGGACAGTTTTTTCTAAAGCTGTTTTTTTGCTTTTGTGATTAAAAGACATTAAAAACAGGTTATAAGTGGATGAAAAAATGATCACATTTGTTCAAAACCAAAATGATAAAAAGAGAAACCTCAGGGGTTATTATGCATGCTGGGCAGGTCTCCGTCGTGTTAAAGCAACTGAAAACCAAATGAATGTCAGAAAGGAAGTTTGTTTGTTTGTTGAAGGTTTGAGGGCCTGATCACACCAGATGGTCATAGAGGAGCCCAGTAGAAAGGAAGAGTCGTAATGTGAATGTTACTCTTTGATCAGAATTAGAAGATGTTGTGATCCCTTCCAGCTGTGTAGAGTAGAGCGCGGCTTTTCACAAAGCTGCGTGTTTTTCTGTACAGAAGACTTCCTATATGTAGATTTCATTTTTACCTCCTATTTGTACCCATCGTTGGATTCTTCCAATTTATAAACCCCATAAAACCTGATAATCTGCCTCTTGTTTGACTTATAAAGCTCTGTAGAAGACCTCTGTGCTGTCTACTTCCATTTATGTTTGTATGTCATTTATTATTACGGCAGTTAAATTTTTGTTGTCCTTGCTTGACCCTTTTTTTCTCCGCCTTTTGGATCCTCAGAGTCGAGAAAAGGATGAGTTTAAGGTATTCTGAACCATTTACATTCATACGATTTATTTATTCATTTATTTATTTATTTGTTTATTCATCTATCTGTGTACAATAATAGTGTTCCACCCACCAACACCCACCCACTCCTGGATAGGTTGTCGTGATATAATGCTTGATTTCTTCATGCCATTAACATTAATAAACGATTTTTGAGCTTTGGGGGAATCATAGTTCCTGTCAAACATGTCTGCTGTGAGTAATGTCCACAACACATCTCCCGGCACTGCCCAGCAAACGTTTGATTGGTCCACGTGTGGGCTTTTCTTTGAGCCAGTCACCATGAACAGACCAGGGGTCTGGCTTGAACGGACAGTTTAAGCTACAGGCAGTGTGTTCTGACATTGTCTGTGGTTGTTATTTTAGTTTCCCTTTGCTCTTCCGCTGCAGATGAGTGAGTGATATAACTTGTTATTCATACTGTACCTGCCCTTTGGCAAGTTTCACGACTTCGCTGACAACAGCAACGTTTTTTATGGCTTCCTAGTAAATGTAGACATTTAATCCAGCATTGGTTGGCTTACAGACAGCACCTTTGTGTTTATTTATGCTAATGTGCAATAAGAATTTCTCTGCTCAGAAGACAAGGCTAGATTTTTATATTGAGTAGAATATGTTATACCTTATTAATTAGACTTTTTCTCTGTTTTCAAAGAAAAACACTTTGTCGTACATAACACCATATTTATTACTTTGTATCTTAAACTGCACTTTCTTCTTTTATTTGTATTTCAAGTTTTTTATTAGAGAGAGTTGATGAAGTGACAAAGAAACATTGTAGAGCCAGTCGCAGCTGCAGCCATTTCACTCATTTGCCAGTTATTTTCACCAATTTCATTTTCTTTTTCTTTTTTTTTCTTATCAATAAGCTGAGAACTGTTTAAATTGATAATTATTTCAATAGTTTGTGCTGGATTTTAGAAAGTCTCTGTAAGAGTTTTTCATCTTTAATGTTTGACAAATGAATAAGTGAGTTGAAAAAGGGGGGTGGGTAGGGATATGAGGTGTTTTCAGTTATTGTTGTCAGATGTGAGGAAAATTTTATGTACTCTTGCAGTAAAAGACGACTTTATTGCATCTTGATGCTGCCATTTACGGACAGCACGAAAGCTTTCAAGAATAGCTGGCCAAAATAACTCAGTCTGCTCAATTTAGAATTTTTATTTGAATGATGATTTCTCACAATTTTCATCCAGGTTTTCACTCAATGTAATCACAGAGTCTTTAAAGCACAATACATACTCGTCTCTATTTTCTAGCTCATGTACCTTGTGGCACCATTCATCCACGGCCCGTCACATTTCACCCTGTGTGGGGTACGGGCCTTTTCTGGTCCTCAAGACTCCTCATTGACTATCTAACATTTATCATTGTATCAGGAATTTCTCTCTCTGGTTTTATAGTTCTGTCACGTTTGTGCAGGCTTGGTTTGTTTTGGTGTGCTTATTTATCTCTCCCTCCTCCCCCTCTCTCTCTATCTCTCTCTTTCTCTCTCTCTCTCTCTCCCTCTCTCTCTCTCTCTCCCTCTCTCTCTCTCTCTCCCTCTCTCTCTCCCTCTCTCTCTTTCTATCTCTCTCTCCCTCTCTCTCTCTCTCTCTCTGTCTTCTTCTCTCTATCTCTCTCCCTCTCACTCTCTCTTCCTCCCTCTCTCTCCCTCTCTCTCTCTCTCTCTCTCTCTCTCTCTCTCTTCCTATTCTCCCCCGCCCCCACCCATCTCTCTTTATATTATTTGTCACAAGAGTGATTGAGAGTTTCACATGCAATAAAAATAAATACTCTGTGCTGCCTCTTATTTCACATCACCTCCTTCTCACCCCTCACAAAACCCAAGACCCTTCCCACAGACGTGCACCAAAGTATCAATCATTTCGTCCCAGCAGAGCTTGTCGAGCTGCAGTGATGCGTTAACCAATGAGCTCCGTCTGACGGGAACCTGAGGCCTGTGCCGGTTTACCAGACATGTTTGTGCCTCATGTGACATCCGTCACTATGAAAGTATCATACAGAACATTCTATTGGGCATGCAACACTGGGAAATATAGGAAACAAATTCAAGGAACATTTTGTATCAAGGATGATGAGAATTTTAAAAAGGCCGGAGGTTTTAGAGTGGAAAATCTTTCCCAGCAGGTATCTATGGGTTTTTGCTTCAGTCAGGAAAAAAAGAGTAATCTTGATTGAAATAGAACAATTCTTGTATTTCTCCCCAGGCTAAAATCCGAGAGCTTGAAGATCGAATGGGTGAGGAAAAGCTGCACAGGAAATCTTTACAGAATAAAACAGTTGAGGTAAGTGTGCCTTCTCTCTCTCTCTCTCTCTCTCTCTCTCTCCTCTCTCTCTCTCTCTCTCTCTCTCTCCCCCTCCCTTTTTTTATTATTTTTGTTGTTGATGTCACTATGTCTGTAAAGCGTTAGCTTCACCCACAGGTGGCAGCACTATGAACAGCGATGCAGCAGGTCTTGTCATCGCTTGCTTATGGTTTATCCAAACTCCGTGTTAACCCTCTCAATTCAACCTAATTCGAGTGTCGGAAGTTGGGAAAATAGTTGTATGAGTACGGTGTCGAGAGGAGGACAAGAGAGAAAGGAAAATAACTAAAGAAAACAAAATGTCTCAAAAAGTCGACCTCCACGGTCGGGATGTCCTTGGTTGAAGCCTATTCCTCATAAACATGTTGATTTTCTGTGAATGCAGTATTGCTAGTATGTTATAAACACTTAAAAATAATCATTTGTCACATCGAGTTTTTTAAGCTTTTTACTGAACCAAGTAATGAACATTTGTAGTCATATCGTTCGCTTCCCTTCTGTTACACCATGATAAGTTTTATGATGCATCAATTCGTTTCCCAGTTGGAGGGTGCCTGTCGCCAAAAGAAGGTCGCACCGTCCAAGCCCCTCCCCCCAGCCTCCCACCCCGCTCCTCCTCCTCCTCCTGCCAACAACAAGCCAGCCGTGTCCGTCTCTAAAACCAAAAAGCCGCCCAAGAAGAAAAAGAAGAAAGCCGTCAACCCTCCGACCTCTCACCCCCAGCGTTGTCACCACGGCCACGGCAAGTCGGAACCTATGAGGCATTACCGACTCAATTTGGCAGAAATCCCCTTCGTGGCAGGAAAAGTAAGAACTCATTGACCGCAGTACTGGGTGTGTGAGAATAAAAAATGGTTTGCTACACAGTTAAGAAAATGGAGGAAGGAAAACTGAAAAAAAAAATTTTATACAATGTATGCATTTTTTTTTTTTTTTTTTTTAATTTGATACTTAGAAATCCTTTGAAATTTACATTTTGCAAAAAGTCCTCTGATGCGTTGTGTTGACATTTGCTTGTGCAGCAGTGGAGCTGATGACTCAAATTCATGCCACTGGTTCCTTTTATGGTTGCTTGGGGTTTGAGGTTTGGTTGTCTCTTTAGAGATTTGTATGCATGTGTTTGGATGTTTTTTGTACAGTTGGTTTGATGTTTTGTGTATTTCTTCTCTTTCTTTCTTTTTTTTTTCTTTTTTTTTGTGGGGGGGGGGGGGAGCTTTGTTGTTATTCTTTTAATATTGCTTTTTTTACCCTAGCTTTTTGTGTTTTTTTAACAGCCTTTTCTGTTCACGTCAGACCCGTCTAATGCTCTTACAAGAACAGAATTGGTATGACAGACATTTTGATGGGCTTTTCCTTTTCTTTTATTCAATCTTTTGTGTGGCTTTTATCAGTCATAATTGTATTATATGTTAATTCCAGACATCCAGATTGTATTTTTTCCAACCACTACCAATGGCGTGAAATTGAGTCACAATCCGGTGCTAATACTTCCTTCTTAGATACCCTGAGAGTGGCTGTCCATTTCCTCCCAGCATTACCTCTACATTCTCTTCTACCTGTCCTCCCCCCTCCCCCTCCCCGCCCTGCCACGGCATCAGTCCACCACCCCGAGCCACTCACTGGGCGCCAATGTCCAAAAAGTTCTGGCCATGATGAAGTCCCACAACTCCGCCCTGTGTTCCTCCCAAGCCAACTATGCCGCAGGTGGCAGCGAAGGTCAGAGGTCAGAGAGCCCGACCTCTTCGGGATCAGGGGGGTCCAGCGTGAACTCCACCACAGTGGACCAGGACCTGACAGACTTGCTGAACCAGCTCCAGGAAGAGTTTGGGCAGCTCAGCAGGTGCGTTCCTGTGCCTGCACCTGGTGATTCAGGCGCTCTGAACCTGTCACAACATGTTCGGATGCTATACAAAAATAATAATAATAATTGTTATTATCATCATCATCATGATAATCATCATTATTTTCATGATGGCGGTCATGTGGCCCAGTTGGTTAGAATTTTTTTTTGTATATATATAGAGAGAGAGGAGTACATTGAACCTTCAAGAGATAGAGAGGGCGATCAAAGTGGAAAGATTTAATCAGAGCCGCATGCCTTTGTTGATCACGCAGCCATGGATTTCTCCAAAAGTTTCTTTTTTTTTTTCAAAGTCCTCATAATTTGTCAAGGTTCCTTGAAACCTTTTCTCTGGCCCACAGAGTTGGGCTCATGCCGGTTGCACTTCCTAGTAGGTTGAAGGTTAGTGGAGATTTTTCAAGTTGTGCAGTTCAATCATTGAATTTTTATTTTCGTGGTTGAAAACAAACTGTTAGATTATTACACCTTGATTGGATTTTTTTCACATTTTCTCACTGACCTTTTTGTTGTTGCTTTTTTGAGTGACCACCAAGACCTGGTGCAGCAGTTATCCTGTACCGCCGACAAAGGAGAGCGCCTGGACCTTGAGCAGGAGATAGAGGTCGTGGTGTCCCGCATGGAAGCCAAGGCCCAGCAGATCGCCAAGATACGGCAGCACCAGAACAAGGTGAGTAACTCTCACCGGTTTGTGTTGGTCTGGGATTTTTTTCTTTTCTTTTCTTTTCTTCTTTTTTTTTTTTTTGTTTTTTTTTTTTGGGGGGGGGGGGGGGGGGTTTTTTTTTTTTTTTTTTTTTT
>JBCIKM010538979.1:7571-18010 GCA_039654465.1 Melibe viridis | reverse complement strand
GAAGAGCCCACCAGGGACTCCCACCAACCACCCGCTGCCTTCGGAGGGTTTTCACCTCCTGCCGGCCCGCAGGGGACGTATTATATTCCCCGGGTCCCCACGGGGGGAAGGGGGAGGGGGGGGGGGCAGAGTTACAAAGCTTCACAATACACAAATCTTAATTCATTGGTACCTTTTGGTAAAGCATTGAATCTTTGATCAGTGCATTTTTTCTGTGCTGGTTTATGAGTAAGTATTGTCTTTCCATGATTTCTTGGTTCTGCAATTCAGTTTGAGGAGTCAATCCCCTGTATTTTTTAAGGATATTCTTTGATGAAGTCTTTGCTTTCCCCGCTTGAATCTTTTGAGCAAAGGAATAAATGTGTCGAAGAGCCCCCAGGACTATTGGAAAAGGAAATCACACACACACACACACACAAAAATATTAAAAATTTAAAACAAAGCAGTATAAAAATGGCAAATAAAACCAAATCCCAACTCTGACAAACTCAAAATGAAAAAGGCTGAAAAAAAGGTGTATTCTGAATCATAGGTACTAAGACTTTTTCCACAAAACTGAGGGCAATTCATTACTAATTTCAGAGTGTGATATCAATTTTTTTGGATTATTTTTTAGAATTTGAAGTGCTGTGAATCATTCTCTACACATATTCCTATTGACAGGAAAGAATTCTGCCAATATTAGATTAGGAAGATTTAAATATAATCTTGGTTGTATTTTTTTGCACACATAACTTTAACACTGGTTTTGTTTGAACTGAATTCTAATTTTAAGCATTGATTCATCAGATATCTCAATTAACGGTTCACCTTTATCAACGAGAGAAGCAGCCCTATTACAATCAAGTATCTACCTGATAACACAGATGAACTTGTAATGACAGTGAAGAGGACGACATTATTAAGAGTCCAATCAATGACCAATTCCTTCATTGTCTCTTGTAGCACCTTCATGAACCACATGGTTGTAGAGGTTACGTTGGGCTCAGTACATGGTAGATCTGTGAAAAGATTTGTGTGAGGTTTGCAAGCAATGGATCACTTCGCCATTTCTAATATTAAAGAAAGATGAGTTGAAATGACCTCAGCAAAAAAAACCCTAAAAAATTACAAGGTTAACATTTTCTTACAGCTTTACATCATAAGATTAAAACAGATTTTCTGTGAGCTAAATGCTGGTTGCCCACCAAATCCTTGAAATGTTTCCTCACAAATATTTTCAAAACTAATATTTGAGGGGGAAGGGGGGATGAACCTGCGGGGTTTCAAAAGGCCCTAAATGGGCCCAATGTCTAAGATCCCCTCCCATGAATAATTATCCTTTGATATCAAAGCTCAAATGATAATCTATTGACACATATATATTTCATCTAACAATAATATCTTACTAAGAATACTTTCCCACCAGTTTACATTTGAATAAGCAGGTTGCATTTTCCAATCCCATGAAGGGTAATCTTTGCATAATGTTAAGCAAAAGTCATTTGAATAGATTAAACACTGTAACAAATTACTTTATTTTTAGTATGATTTACTGTTTACATTTGTCTTATAGTCTTGAGTTCCTTAAATTGCTTACTTCCTGTTAATTTGTATGTGGTTACGTCAGTGCTATTTGCGATTGGATCTTGCGAGAATGTTATGAATATTCAATGTGGAGGTAAGTGCATTGAAAGAGTCCCTTCTAGGCAAGTCTAGAATGTTCGAGAATTATGTAAGTCTATAAAAGCGTGTGTTTGTGATAAGAGCAAGGTACAATTGCTCGTTTTGTGCAAGAGAGTATAAGTGAACGGAGACCTTGGAGGAGAAACAACCAGCTGATAAGTCCTTGATGATTGATTCTTCCAATAAAAGAATCTTGTTATTTGAAAATTCAAACAAACTCAACAGGTTTGTCTTTGTCTGTGTTCCCATCAAAATGTGGAGAGAAGAAAGAAACCTGACAAACACTTTCAATACTATTTATAGATTTTCTATCTTTTTCAGTGGATTTATGAGCAATCTTTTAAGCCTCAAATCAGCAACGCTCTGGGTTCAGACTACTCATTTAACTTGTAACAATGAGCGCAATGGTAGGCAAGGGTTTCAGGCGATATAAAAGCCTGTGACAATTTAATTGCTCTGCCTTGGTATGGTGGACTCACCCTGTCCAAACCAGACAAAGATTGTCCTGAATTCATTCCAGGCTGTCATCATTTTAATGACAGACCTCACATGTGGGCTACACAGACACACACACACACACACACACACACACACACACAACACACACACACAGTGGAGTGTGGAAAAGACTTTTTTTACTGGTAGTGTCATTACTACAAATCACGTCTTGACTCAGTGATGTAGCTTACAATTTATAGTGGACACATCTTGAGTATGGGCTTGTGATGCACCAGCAATAACCGTTATTTCATAACCCTTACACACACAAAAACACACACACATAGACAGACAGACAGACACACACACACAAATAAAACTAAAACTCTGAGACAGAGAGAGGGAGGGAGAGAGAGAGACAGAGAGACAGAGATGGGGTGAGGGGTGAGGGGTGAGGGGGGGGGGGGGGAGTACCATTTTAATCAGGCTGGAGCAGGCACTGTAAATAGGTAATGCAAACCAAGCATGGAAAGAAGAATCCATAAAAAACAAACTACGGTAAACAAAAGTTGCTAATGGTAGGATTCAAACCCGTTGGCTGGGAGGGCTCAAGCCCTTAAGCCCTCTACCAAGCCACACCACTATGCACACACAAACCTACTACATGTGCATACTCTGCTTCAAACATGGGCACCCTATCCTAGGCACTAGCAAAGAATATCATATCAAAGGAGATGGGGCGATGTGTCCTCATGCAACTAGATAAAACTGAAGGCACCCTTAAATGCAATATTTTGTGCCTTTGATTTGCGTCTCTACCTCACACCACACAGAGATCATCATAAATGGAATACGCTCCGGCAGTAAAGAGGTGGGGTCATTCCCTCCATGTTATCAAATTGTAGGCATGTTTAATTGTGCAAATGAAACATCCTTTTATATGCTTTGGCCACAAGCACCAACAGCATAAAGTAAGGTCCTGGACTACAGGACCATACGCACCGTAACTTAATGAAATGGACAGCTACGGAGAAATCTATGAAAAATTTAAAATCCGTGATAGGACTTTCTCTTTTTCTTCTCTCACCCCAAACCCACTCTGCTTCCTCCACCCGCACAACCAGCCACTGACGGTAAATATTTGCTAAATGTTTGTTATTGATAAAAGCTTATTGTCTGAAGTAGTATCCACAATAGGTAAATAATAATCATGCTGTGCCAGCATTGCGGCCTGCCCATGAAACAACAGAAGCAAAATCAGTCAGATTCCCACTTGCACCTGCCACCTATCAATCACTCCTTTCAGCCTGATTGGCATTGTCAGTTCTCCTGGGACAAGAATTTGATGTTCACAGACAGTTGAAATGGCTTGACTGCAGAAGTTGAGCACCTTGTTACACTTTTTCCCAACTTTTCAAGACCAATTTTTTTTTCCACTGACCTCATTTTCCCCATTATTTCTCCAAACTGAAATTTTTAAGAATTCCAGAATTAGTGGGGACCCTGTAAATGCCTAAAATATAATAATATTGAAAATGATGTGTAACTGAAATTCTTCCTTTCATATTTCATCTCTTTTTCAGCCACGGCCAAATTTCAAGGAGACAGCTCATCCTATTTTTTACTTTAAAAGAAGATGATATCTAACAAGAATGAAGACTCTAAAAAATAAGATAAACAAGTGAACAACCCAAAAACAAAATTATATTGTCTGAAGGCGATGGCATGTGCTTACAAATCGATCTCCCCATAATGTTACCTGTCTTTTGTCTGTCGTGCTGGATCTCACCAACCGAAGGCCGCATAAATTATCAGTCTTCTTGAACTGACTTGTATAGTAATGCACTGTTGAATAAGCAGCCTACCCCTGAAGTAGAATTACTGTTTAATAGGTTGCAAAAATACAGGTCCCATAATTGTCATGTTTTGATTTAATCAAGAGTAGGAATGTCATTTCAGGTGTGAACGTTTTGTTTTGGATGGAGTGATCAACATTGCCAGGAGGATATCAGACTGTCGTTCATAATTTTAGGTAGCCAAAATATATAGATAACCAATTTTGTCACAACAATAAAGAGAACCGATGTCAACCATCTCCTTTATTAGCGTTTGATATCAAATAGGACGAGGTTTATTGTGGAAAAGCAAAGCTAATTTATTGAGCAAAATATAAGACATTAGTTCGAGTGGAGTATAAGGTCTTCTCTATAAAAATATAAATCCAGAAATGCAAGACAAGCCTCCAATGCCGACTGCTTGATCACTCTGCATTGTGATGACAGGTGAAAAATAACTCAACGAAATTGTTAAAAAATAAAATTGGGCTCCTATATACCTTAGTTCTAATACATTAAGGGCACTGAAGATGTGATTATTTTGCTAGATCACGAACACTGTTTGGAGTAAGAATTGGAAACGTAATATATTTTGATTAAGATAATTTAACAGATGAAACTCAAAATGATTGCATCATGTTTAAAGTTCAATCCGATTATGGCTCTCTCTCTCTCTCTCTCTCTCTCTCACTCTCTCATTTTTGTTAGAATAAAGGAGCTAAAATTTAGGCAGTGTCAAATCTGGTATTTTAGCTATTATAAGGGAGATCACTCCGAAAACTTTCATTAATGGTTTTCCAGTTCCTAGCAGACGCCGAACATCACTTCCCGGTCTTTTTGCTCGAGGAGTGAAAGAAGAAACTTAAAACATGTCCATCAAACTGAGAAGGCTTGATATACATAGCGATCTTGTGGATAGGTTAGCAAAGAAAGATATCAGATTTTGCAAAGTAAGTTGGGAGCCACGTAATGGATATAGGACAACTTATAGAGCTCCATTCAAATTCATTTGGGGCTCAAATTGAAAGGAATTTCAAGTTAGGGTAAAATCCCTTTCAAGAATCATTTTTTTTTTTGTATGAGGCTTTCAATCCACGCGTATTGCTTATAGTTGTAAATGTCAACTGACTCAAGCAGAGGGCTTTTGTATCAAAATTAATCAATTTTTACCTTAGTAGATAGATCATGTTTCCGTCAAGCTTGTTTTCAACTCAAGGAAGTCCAGATGGAAAGGGAAAAGCACAAGATAGATAGCGTTGTTGTCCAGGAAAACTGTAGTATGTAAGGTTTTTTTGGGGGGGGGGGTTTATTTGCTATACCGCAATAATTTCCCTTTGCTGATCTAACTAGCTTTGTGCTGTCGGAATATCTGTTTTCGTTTTCCTCTATTTGACTATTAAAATTTGTAGTTTATTATTGTTTCAGGTAAAACAAAAATGTTTTTTCCCTCCTCCTGTATTGGAGTCACTTTAACATACTACAGTTTTCCTGGATGGCGATGATAGATGGATAAATTACCTTTGCACAGTAGAAATGATTTTTGGAAAGTTGAAAACCTTGTATCTTTTTTGTGTCGTCATGTTCTTTTTTTTATTTTCTTTCTCCAGGATGTTCTTTCAAGATCCTCAGTGGAGCTCATGAGGACCTGTGATTGCAGTTATTCGCAAATCAAATATTTGCAACAAGCCTGCAGCTTGGCTGTGTCTCCCAAACGATCAAATGTAAATTTAACATTAAAAGCTTACTTTATGGGGCAGACACCTTAGTTTCCCAATGCATAACTTTCCATTCCTGCAACCTGTCACATGAAACTTGACCTGGGGTTTTGGTGAGGGGATGGGGGGGTGGAGAAAATATTGAAATTAGGGGAGGAGGAACACTGCAGAAAATATGCTCGGTAACTGTTCTTTTCCTAAAAAGCTGTTCACTTCAATTGGAGCACATCATGATTCAACCCAGCTTTTATCCTTTCTCCTCAATCATATCCAGTGGCTAGCCTTCTCAACTGTCTCCTGTAAAACTTTTCTTAGGGACCTGTCTGCCTTTGGGTTAAGCCTGGCTACTCTTGTCCACTTCCTGACTACTCTTGTCCACTTCCTGATTAGACCGGATGAACCCTCTGCAGCCAACTTCAACTGTAAATAGCCTTACCTTCCATCCAGCCTCCTCACATTCTTCTCAGGCTTCGTACCATTTTTCTTTTCTCTCATCCACAATGTTATCTTCATGGGTACTGTTAGTTCTCTGAGATGCACCTCTTTCTCCTCTTCACTCCATTTTAATAGGTCTGGCCTCTTTCCAGTTGGGATGGGGAAGAATTTTACAAAGCATTCCAGGTCTGCCGCAAAATCCTATATCACTCCAGTTTCAATTTTGTCTGTGCCTTCACTTTCCTCCCTACCTTCTGAGACCTTACTTCCTTGTTTTACAAACTTGATCCTGCTCAGTCCTTGCTCCTGAGGTCTCGGGACATACCTTTCACCTTTTCCATTGCTGTCATGATCAATATCTTGAGCACCTCAATTTGTCTCCATGTGTGTGCCCATCTATTGCAAGGTGACAATTTTATAGGATATGTTTCATCGTCCCAAGCTTTCCACATCTACATTTATCGTTCTCTTGTACCTTCCATCTGTCTAGATTCACTGATGACAGCAGCACATTATAAGTCGACCTGAGAAGAAAACTTAGCCCCAACACATTTCCATTCCCAAATCTCATTCCATATCTTCCTCTTGACAATATGGTTCTTCAACTTTGTTGTTACTCAGCCTTGTTGTGCACACGATATCAGATGGTTTCTGATCTCTCTGCCTCACTCTTCTGTACCTGCCTTATTGCAACCAATTGTCTATCTCTTTGAGACATGTCCTTGAGACGTCTGAGGTCCCATTACTGTAGTCCCAATCTGTCATCTGTCCGTGTTGATCTTACGATATTGCTGATATAATCTTAACTTGAGATAACCTCATCAGCTGCATTCTTTGCTCTCCACTTTCTGGCCGTTCTCACATGTGGTAGGTGGCCTCCAATCTGCTGGTCCTTCAACTCCCTTTGCATCATTACCCTCTTGATCTTACTTACCGGCCTTGTGTATCTTGACGATGGATGTCAGTGCTAGCTGGAGTGCACCTTCCTCCTAAATAGGGATGATGTGTTGACTGTGTGCAGCAATTCAGTCATTTCCTGATAAAGACGTTACACATCTCTTCGATCGTTTTAAACTGTAGACACCAAACCTTGTAAATTCCTGGCAACTTTGTGCGATCAATTGCTTTCAGTCCATCTTTAGCTTGCGTCATGATTCCCACCCCATGACTGCTGTCGGATAGAGTGTGTGCATACCAGCAACCTAAACTCTTAACAGGTTCCTCTCTAACTGTTGGCATTTGTTCTCCTGTAGTCATAAACTTTTGTAGCTTTTGCTACTCTTTTAATGAAAAAAGTCAGACTTCTTGATTTCTTTGCTTTAAACTTCATCTGAGCCTAGTTGATTGATTCATCCAGCCGTGTTAAAACAACCAACATTAAATCACTGTTTCTTGCGAATAGTGTAATATCATTCATGAAGGCCTTCATTGGACTTCTTACCCTCAGCCCTTAGCATCTTGAACAGGATGAACCTTAGCTTGTTGCAGTATTTGAACACCTTGTAGGACACTCCATCACCTCCTGGTGCACTTTTAGCTCTTACCTGTTTTACAAACTTCTCTCTGATTGTTTCAAGCCTGGAAGCTCACGTCAGGGGCAGTAATGTGCTTAAAACCTCTCATTTCCGGCTGAGACCCCTCCCTTCTTGGATCACTATACGTCTTTCTAATGTGAGAATGAAGCTCTTCTCTTTTTTACAGCTTTATGAATGTACCAAGGTCCCCAACCAAATCAGGGTCTCCTTGCCAGTTCGACTGATATGGCTTTTGGTCTGCTGTAGCCTCTAATGGCTTGATAAAATTGAGTGTTTTCTACAGGATATGATGATAAGCATTTGCACAGATTGTGATCTTGAATTTGTTCAAGGGCTAACTTGCGATAATTATTGTATGGAAAGTTTAATTTGTGCAGAATTCATGCCTGTTCTTGAATTACTTCATTTAAAACTGTCCACATCCTAATCCTCAGATTCTGATGCCTCAGCTTCTCAACAATTTTTTTCAGTTTGGGACCCCCAGTAGTTTTTATTAGAAGCCAAAGACCTTAGCTCATCAAGATTGGTGGAATCTTTGAGTTAAAGACCTTCATGTCCAAGGCAGATTTTGTGGTCTATGTTTAGCACTATTAACAAAGTTGTCTGTATTTTTCTCGGGTAGGGCCTGGTGGTGCTTAGCTTCAGCTCGGCATAGTAATTTCTTACTTTTACAATTCTTTCTGCTACACAAGCAGATACTGGCTGATGCATTTTTTTATTACTGAATTAGACCTCAACAATTCTTATGGATTCTAAGAATTTCAGACATTGTCTCCAAAAATAATTGTGCTATTTAAATGTTGTTATACATTTTATTCATTTATCAGGCTTTATTCATGAGGCAAAAACATAGTTCTTGTGTGACTCTGAAAGCTGGAGGCAAACTATCAACTTCTTTACCTGCTCTGGATGAAATTCTCAGAGGTGGTCTGCATTCCGGAACAATCACAGAGGTGACTTTTTTCCCTTCCAGTAATGCATAGAAAATTGAAAATAACCTTTTTATTAAAGTTTGGTTTCATACTTTAATCGATAATGAAGAACTTTTTTTTACTCAGTTCTACTTGTCATCCAACAAAAATTTTGAGATCATTTTATTGATCCAGCAAAATGCTTCTAAATCCTGAACTGTAAAATCCTCCTATGGCTTCTTTCTTTTTCAAATGTCATGCATGATTAGACCATCCTGTTGTCTGAAGATTAGGAATTAATTAAATCTCTCAATCATTCAAACAAACATCTGTTTTTCTTTGCTCTACAATGCTGTATGAAATGAAGTCTCTTTAGTATTTGAAAACCGCTTTAAGTTGTTATTTGACCAAAAGTTGAAATCTATCTATGATTAACATTAATAAATTCTAAGATTGGATAAAACAGATAAAACTTAATACAAACGTTTTATTATTGTATTTTGAGAATATATGAAAAATAAATCACAACGCATTTAAACATCCTATATATAGCCTTTAACCTTCTTCATCGGAAATTAAAACATTTTCGTGTGATTTCAATTAAGGTGGGCAGTAAAAAATCTTAGGCAGCAGTGAAGCCACATGCTCCTTGGGCTAAGATGATAATATAGATAAAATAAGATTTGTTTGTTTCAAAGGGAGATACAATTTGTGTTTTATAATAAACTCAAAGATGTCTGACAATTTGGCAGTTTTTGAACTTATGTTTAAATTCAAATCACTGTCCCAATAAAAGATGGCATCCAGTTTTCAATTAAATTAAAACAAGTGCCCATCTGAAGAACTTGTTGGTATGAAGTATTATGAAGACTACTTACTTAATATTTTTCATTCATGAGGCTCTAGGAAAAAGAAATTTTTATGGCTTTTCTTTATAATTTAATTGATAAATTCATTCTGAGTAACAAATAGATCATAACTTAAATCAGGATACCTTATAGAATAAATGCATGAGTTGAAGGGAAATGGGGGTCATGTTATTTTACTATCCTTGTCATTGCTATTTCATTGGAAAACTGTTTACTGTCAAGAGGAAAAGAAACTTTGCTCTACTCAGACTCAAATCTAGCATTCCTTTGTTTAACAAAACCATATATAAAGTGATTCTTGTCGCAGATTACTGGGCCATCAGGGTGTGGCAAGACACAGTTTTGTTTGATGTTAACAGCACTAGTGGCATCTTGCAATGATGCAGGTGTCATTTATTTTGATACTGAGGGAGCCTTTTCTGCCCATAGGTAGGTGGTCAGATTTGTTCATTCTTTTTTGTTTTTTGTAGTAGAGGAAGCCTTTTCCTTATAGAAATATATTGTGCAAAGTTGGGCTAATAAATAAGTTCCCTTTTTGTTATATCTGTTTTGTTTTTGATAGTAGATGCTAAATTATAAGTTTATCTAAAGAAAACTTAAAATCTTAGCTAGTAACCTGCCACATTATTTTTGCAATAATCACCATCCCAATCCACACAGCCGCCAACGTCAACCTAGTTGGCACATCTCGTCAGTAAATAATTAGAATGACTTACTTATCAGCCCATCCTCATAAGTTCTGGTTTGTTATAATGTTTTTGTTTTCAATTGCAGATGCATGAATTATGTTTTTAAAAAAAAATTAGAGTTTTAGCTACAAATCTCTTTATTTTTTTTTTTACAGTCACCAGCCTGACCACATATAGACGTTGGTGTTGATTTTGGATGACTTTCTCCGGCACCATTTAGGAATATCTGTGGTTACTACAGCATAACTATCATAATTAAGTCATAATATTTCCTTTCAGAAGCCTTTTGAGTGGGGGGGGGGGGGGGGGGGGGAAAAAAGAGGGGGGGGGGGGGAGAGAGAGAGAGA
>JBCIKM010538869.1:0-18015 GCA_039654465.1 Melibe viridis | reverse complement strand
AGAGAGAGGGTGGGGGGGGTGGAGAGGGGGCGGGGTGGTGGGCGGGGGCGAGAGCTTAGCCACACACCACGGCACGCTACAGCATGCGGGATTAGACAACTTCATCAGGCTTATGCCAATGTGGCGGCTGGCCTCTTGCCCCCTCCATACCTCCCTGCCTCAAGTTTTTGTTGCAGTCCATCAAATCCTTGTTCATTACTCAACTTTCTACTTTTTCTTTATTCATCAAAGTTCTTTTGATTAATAAGATGTAATCTACTTTTTAATCTCAAATTTGCCTCATCCTTTTAACTTTCTGGTAAAAGTGGTTAATTCTCTTCCTTCTTTGTTGGCTTGTTTGTTGTTGCTATTTTATTCTGCTGTTTTTTTTTTCAATCATAATCACAATCACAATATTAATATTGACTTCCTTTTAAAAAACAACAACAAATAAACGAACAATTAATTAAAATCAGTCGGCGAATAAGAGTTCAGTTCCCGGATGGAAACACTTCCATGAACTCCTGTGCTGTTTCAGAGATTCGACCCCTAAACCTGCGGACGCTGACCCGGCGGATGATGAATTGAATTGAACCCACAACCCGAGCGTAGTCCCCAACACAGGTAGAGCACATACAGAGCAATAGACCATGCATTGCTGCTTTCCTTTTGCTTTGTCTTCCACAGGGCAAGTATGATCGCTGGCCAATTATTGATTTACCTTCCAGCTTTCCGGCACAGGGGATTCATGACAAATGTCTTTAAAACGGAAGGAGAGCACCTTGATGGGAGTTGCAACATAAACATTATTATCAACAGCTGAAAAACGTTTTGCATTTGAAAGCAAAATAGATTCGCATCGAACGACTACAATAAGGCACAGAGGGATGGGGAGCAATAAAAATGTACAATTTTTCGCTTGTTCCTGAATTAGAATTCGTCTGTATTGCAAATTATGCACAATGATAACACATGAAGCCATTTATTACACAGTATGATTGGTGTGCAGGCCTTGTGCTTATTAATTAGGATTATGTCAGTCAGCTATTTTTTGGATGCATAGAAACACACAGGGCAAAGTTCAAGGAGGTCATGCTGATGACAGGGCAATGGAACAAAAGGTCCATAAAGGAAAAAAAAAAAGAACGAAAATTAGTGCAAATCTTGAGTGAGTTGAGAGCCCTGGAAACCAGACTACCATTGTACACCCGGACCAACACAGATGAATTTGAAGTTGATGCTGTAGTGAAGCTCAGCCAGTATGATGTCATCAAAGTAATAGTGCTGTCTTTCCTATTCTCTACATCTCCTTTCATGTTCCAAACCTATGAATATTCATTTGTCCTTTTTCTTTTCATCATAAAACGTCCATTTTAAATCAAAATATAGCATAACTATTCGTGAAATAAGTGCTTCTATGATTAGAATGCAAAATTCAAAGTATGAATTAGCTGGAAGAAATCCTTAGGAAATTTGTTCTGGATATGTACTGCAATACTGAGATACAAGATTATAAACACTCATATATTTTCTTTATCATGTACATATAAATTTATTACCACAACTAAATACATGTGAAAAACAAAACATTTAACTGCAATAAAAGAGTCTTCAGATTCAGATTACATTAAATTACAGTACAGCAGATGCATAGCATAGGACAGGACACTCAGTCATATCATCGTTGTACAGAGGAGATTTCCTGCAATTTTTCAGATTGACATGAGCTTAAAATGCAATTATAATATAAGTATATTTACATTATTTGTGTGAAATGCCCTCAAGAATCACAAATGATTTCAAACACTTCCTTGAGTGTAGTTAATATATACTTGCAGATAGAAATAACCCACTACTTTTTAGAGGACCATGAATTTTTTTATTTATGACCAATGTCTTCACACTATATCAATAAAAAGAGCTATTCAAGACCTTTTGGAGCAAATGTAACTTTTAATTCTATGAGAAATAAATAGCACCTAATAAATCAAAAACTATAGTTGTCTTAAAAACCAAGATTACACAAATTTGAACTCAAATTTCTGTACTACATCATTCAGCGTGATCGTATCAATATCTGGTTTGATCCCCGTTTGACTTGATTCAGGCATGAAAACCTCACCAAATTTACTGGACAAGGTTATGAATGTTTCTTTGATGTTTAGCCTTGCAAACACTAGGGCCCTTCCTGGATCATGCAGGTTGACGATGTCCCTTTTCAATAAAATTGGCATTGTCTTTGTGGGTATTTTTTTTTGCTTTTATTTATTTCCTGGTACATAATGGTGTCTTACAACTGCCCAACATCAATCCTTTACCTTCCACTTTATCTAACAAATAAAGAATTCCCATCCAATCCACCTTTTCAGATCTATTTATAAGATAAAAAAGAAGTAGAAGCTTGTTTTGGTTGCCTTCTGGAGTAGATACTCTGTGAATAAGGTTAATTGTTCTCTTCCACTAAAAATGTAAATAAAGATAAGCTCATTGATGTGACCTATGAACATATTCACAAAAAGCACAATTTTTGATGATTCAAGAAACATGCTAATTTTCATTTTTATTGGATACTTTTTTCACCTGTTGAGAAGACATTGCTGCTATTTTGGATTTCACACCTCCCAAAGATGATGTAAGATGAAAATGCATGAAAATGTGAGGTTTCGCTCCCCCCCTCCAAATTATTTATCTTTCTTTTCTTCTAGTCCCCTACAAATAAAATACAGTTTTGGTGTAGATGGGCCTACGACCATTCACACTTTTCAGGTGACACTTCTATGATGTAATTCATGAATAGAAATAATTCAAAGTTTTCAGCAAGTTACAATTACAGAGCATAAGAGAAACTGTGATGAGGTCAGACAATATGGTGCAAAAGTCAGACAGCTTCAAAGGGAATCAACTGTTACGTTATAAATATACCAATGCTTTATTTAGGAGACATGATAAATCAAATGTAAATTGCCTTAAAATAATTAAATCTTATTATATGATCTGAGATAAAGGCACAGATGTCAGAATCACATTGTGTAATGAAATAATAAAATCATCTTCTATGCGCATGAGCTGTTCAAAGTTAATACAAATATTCAAACATTGAGGGGAAAATGCTGACACGTAACAAAGAATCACATTGATCAACGCTGAATGCAGATGATTTTAACAACACTGCCTGTCAAGCCCGGACCCAGGCTGATCCCTCATATAATGAGATCTTACTAAATAAAAATGAAGACCCAAAAAAGAAATCCCTCTCTGCAAACAGAGCTTTCAAAAAGTGGAATAAAAATTTCTATCATTATCCTTCTTGATGTACGAAATGGTAGACTGATTTGCTATTTCACACAGGAAAGTAAAATAACAACCTGATCATAATTCTATTTGGGCTTTTTTTTTTAAATGCAAGAAAGTTCTTAAGTAAAAGTAAAAAACGCTAGACTTAAATGTTACAAGTGTAACAAGTTACAAAAAGCTTCACTTTATATAAAATGAACCCCCCATTGCTTCATTTATTCATCTCAGACAACCTAGCACTTTTAAAAGTTTATATCCAGGATGGAGAGGGCCTTATAATCAATTCTTTACTGATGTTGGATAATACGATCGCCATCCACTGTGTTTATGTAACCGAGCTGATAAATAGAATATTGTCTGTCACTCTGACAATCAATCACTTGGTGACTGCTCCTTAAACACACACACACACACACACACACACACACACACAAAATACAAACACACACTTCTACAAACCAAAGTAAGTACTATAGAAATACCTCTACCCCTTTAACTGCTAAATGCAAAGGGCCAGGCTGCAATTACGGGTGAGTGTAAGTGCACTCTCCTAACATTGATACTAACCATCACAATTTCTACAGCAATATTCATGTGTTAAAACGTGCTTCTTGGATTTGGATGTGCCCTTGAGCACAGAAACCCAAACCCTGAGAATGTAATAATTATTTGCTACAAAAATTATTTCCTCGAGTTTTATTTTCCTTGAGTTTCACTAAAAATGCAACATTAAGAATTCATAATTTCAATAAGCTGTTTAATATTTATTTCAAACTTTATTACTTTTTGAAAGATATTTTAAAAATCATCACTAACGTAACCCCAAAACGCTGGTGGATTCGGAGGTACCAAGATTTTTAAACGATAAATTGTAAAGAAAAAAAAAGAAAAACAGTATAGTTTAAAAATAAATTTGTTCCCATGCATTGAAAGAGTTATGTTTGTAATGGAACTCTATTTACTGTACATCAAATATGTTAATTATATGAAACCCTGTTGACAAAAGCCCTATGTTTGTTTAATGCTGAATTAATGTGCCACTAAACACAGGAGGGTTATAGCATTGCATAAATTAAAATGATAGGATTAGATAAATGAGCAGACAGATTCAGACCTTATAATTTTTTCAGTTTCAGTTCTAGAATGGTTTATCATTGTTGGATCAAGGAACATCCTCTTCTGAACTTATCATGGAACCATTAGTGATCTAATAATTTTTTTTGACACACTGATTAGTTACATTTAAAATCAACAAAAATATACATAGGGTTTCGTGAAAATGAATTATGATCAACAATAACATGGTTGTCTTCTTTAAGCTCATGTTTGTGTGAACAATTTTTTTCAATAAATTTTAGATTCTGACATTGAGGCCAGCACATGCAAGAGGTAGGGATATACAACAATTACAATCTTGGCTTTGCTTTTGTCACTCAAGAAAAAAATTTCAAACTTTTGGAAAAGCAATTTAGAACTTTTCTCCCCCAGGGGTTCAAGTTCAAGCTTTGGTCAAATAAACAAATAAACAATATTTTTACCCACATATAAAATCTTTCATAACATCAATGATACCATGTCTGATTCAAGACAAAATGGAAGAAATAAATTTCCCAGTTTACGTGAAATAAGACACTCCCGACATCTGCTGCTGATTATTAAAAATTTTCTTTTTGTCTTAAAAGAATAAAACTCATTGAAAGACATAGAAGTCTAGGGACCTTACATTATAAAAAATAATTTTTAAAAAATAATGAACTTCGATCTAAACTTTTCACACACACAAATACACACACTCATGTCATTTCTTCTGTGTGTTTTAAAATGCATATATGTTTAACCCTCTTAGCCCGGCGAGTCCCCTGCCTGGCTCCACAATCTTCTATGATTTTTAAATGCGCACCCTAATTTCAATCACACTAAAATATTTAAATCTCGGACTAAGAGGGTTAAGCTGATTTTTTATAAATAGTGTTGACATGCATATACAATATCATTTTGAGTTTGAGGAAACACATTTAATCTCATTCACATTGGTCTTCTTAGTTAGATTATTTATATAGGAGTGATGATTAACAAACACAGATTTACACAGACACACACCCCCACACCCCCCCACTCACACACACAAATCCATCCCTTTTCTCCATCAAACACTGGTATCTGATTGTCAAATACATATTTATTATTAGTTTACAACATTTACATTAAAAGATGAGAGAGACAAATTATAGTGGCAAGATACTCTACATATTTTGATGACAATGGTTATAAACACTATGATTAAAAAGTCAAGACTTGGCAGAATGAATCTTGTATAAATATTCTCTACATTTGGTGACTTTACAATATGAGCATTACACGGTAATACTTGTGCATCACTAAGATAAAAAATAATTTTACATATCTTCTGATTTTTCAATAAGTAAAATGAAAGGAAAAATTAAAAAATAAAAACCAAAGCCTTTCATTAAGAACTTTTATTTTTTTGCAAAAACAGGCTGAGTTTTCTTCTATAAGGTTTTGATTTAAGTCACACATTGGAATTAAGAGAAGTGAATAAAAACAGATTCTTCTAAGTAAAGAGCAGATGGCAACTTCGAGAGTATTTTAAGAAAGATGTCTTCCAACAACAGTTCTCATCACTTGGTTTCGTGGCGAGATTCTAAGTCAATGTGACTATCTTTCAGGTTGTGTTTTGATAATTTCTTGTTATGATATCCATTGTATTTACGGAATGGGATGCATACATCATACATCTAGCAGCTGAGGCTGAAGTTCATGGGAATCACAGAGCTACATGAGGCCTAGACGTGCTCGTGCCATTTGGTGCCTGAGTTTGACTAGCTGAACAAACATGTCTTTTTCTGTGAGAAAAAGAAAAAAAATGCAAGCCCAGTTTATTTTGTCAAATAAAAGTAATTCATTCTTGTAAGAGTAAGGAAAGGTACAGTAAGGTTAAATATCTTATATTGTGGTCCTTGTATTTTGCGCTTGACATACACATAAATACTGGGATGCCTCCTTTCATAAAAGAATTCACAAACACATAAACAGACAAATATACACAGATACACACACACATACATACAAAAAATTACACACTCTTGTTCTCATCCTTTATGAAACAAAGAAAGACACCAAAGATATAATACAACAAAAAAAGCTCTTATACTTCTCTTCAGGGATTACAGGGCGGCCAAATTTTCACAAGTCAGAAATTCGAAGGGTCTCATTTCATTTCGATAGAACAATTGTTGAGACAAAACAACTCACCAGATGATTTCACCAGTCCCTGAATGATGTACCTCACATAGGCAAAGAAGTCACACACAGCTGTAATCTAGGGAAAGGACAAAAAAGTAAAACGGCGGGTAAAAATCAAATAAAATTCCATGATAAAACTGAGGGAGTGGCTGAATGATTGATGATTGTAAAGGAGATGACATGAGACAAAGACTGCAGCGATACTGTGACCAAAGGTCTTCATTAAGCATTGTGCATCATGTGAAACTAAAGGACTGTCCATTATTTGACGCAGAAAGAAAATAGAGGAAGATGGAAAGGAAGAAAGGGTGGGAAGGATAGGGAGGAGATGAAAGAAAGAAGGGAAGGTGAGAATGACATATACAGAGAATGATGCAAATTGAGTGAGAACTAATCTTATAAAGGAAAGAAACAATATCTCATCAGTGAGCTTGCAAAATAGCCCACATCTTTATAAATGTTCAGTGACAATTTTTTGCCAACAGTTTTACAAAAAAACATCTCAGTATTTTAATATTCGGTTGAAATAAAAAACATAACAGTGGATTCGCTATGGTGCAATGGAATAAAAATAATGGTAAGCAGCAACAAGCTCAACTCATCATACACTAAGTGGAAAGTTCATCAACTAAAAATAAGAAAATCTTACAAACCCATTCACCCTTTTTTTATTTCCTTGAATATCAAAACTGAACTTTCAAGACAGTGCACACAAAAAATTCTTACCCGATTTCGACACATGGGGGATATAGAATACCATTCATCACTGCCCTCCAGGCGAATTTTGTAGTTACACAATTTATGAGTTTCAGAGAGACAGCATTTCCTGGAAATGAAAATAAAAAGAGAAATAAAGCATGAAATGAAGTCAATTAGACCTGTAAACAGCCACTGACAGAATTGTCTGAATATTTTTTATGGCAATGGAAATTGGAAAGTTTGTGTTATTGACCCAAAACCACTGTGGATAGAAAAGGCAAAGCATTAACAAAGTTTTAGATGGTTATCTATAATATGAAATAAAATTCTGGTTGGAAGTTAAACTAAAAGAAAACCTTTAGTTTTTATCTCCATTCATCCTCCTGTCACGATTTCAATTACAAACCTTGCAGTTCGTTAAAAAACAATTTGTTTGATAAAGAATTATAAAAAGGAAATTCAAACGTGACAAGTTCAGAAAGACGTTTTTAAAAAAGTGGTGGCGCATGACCAATTGGCAAGTTTCTCATTCATCATTTCACAGAGTTATCCAAAAAAACAAAAAAACAAAATGGGTCATTTTTTTGCTTTTGGCCCACATAGTGATTTGGAATATGTCAGGCTGTTTGGTATGAGCGTATGAGTATGAGTATATAACAATATCAGAGATATACTGCAATTCATGTTCATAATTAGTCTTAGAATGAATATACAAACTTGACATACAAATTATCAAAAGGACAAAATATTCATCAGCATTGCCATGGTAGATTCTAACTTATACTCACCTGGGAAATGATGAGTCTCCAGGTATCGGTTCGATGGACAAAGTATTGTTTTGGACACATTTTCGTAACCGCTCAGCCAGCTGATATAGAAATACAGGGAAACACAGGCTTCAAACCAGATTGAAAAAAAGTTTACTTTTTAGGCTTCTTCCATATAGTAATGAAATCTCTTCTATTAATCTGAGCTCAACAGACAATTGCAAAATCTACCTGATACTTAAAATACTAAAGTGGTCTGATAAATAAGCTCCGTTTTGTTAAACCTATTTAGTTTTTGCAGGGCTGCAAATATCCTATAGCACAGCGGCAAAATCCTGCCGTGCCCTTGTAATTTACTGTGTGCCCTTGATTTCTTATGCCTTGGCTACCGCAATAATTGGTGTGCCCTCATTTTGAAAGTGTCCTTATTTTAAAAAATTTTTTTTTTTAAATTTCAGTCTCCTCTCCTCCACAAAATAGAAAACATTGCAAGAACCATTACTACTCCATAGCTCTCTACAGTGCGTTGAGATTGCGCATGAAGTGTGTAGTGTGTGATCTTCAATACACACAAATATAGATTCCAGAATGGACTGCTAGGCGCAATGATGACGCACAGCCAATCAAATTGGTTAGAATACTGTTCTTGTCTGCTCTTATGTGAGGCCCTCGTTTGTCCAGGTATTATGGGGGTTGCTGAGCATCCGATCTGACTGTTTTTCTTAAGATTTGAGAGATTCTTTTAAAAACATATAAGATATCATTTGAACACATGAATTTGAAATTTCACACGAGACAAAATAGGTGGATTTATGACCTTGTGATCGTGCAACTAGGAACTCCTTTTTGTTTAAATAAAAGAAATAAATGAAGTTTTGGACCTGTTCTGCAGCTAAATGATAATAAGCAGCAGATGCTTGAATGAAATACATCCCGCATTGGTTCATCCAAGACAACTTCGTAAACTCTAATTTTTCAGATAGTTTCTGTAGTGTAGTCTTAAAGTACCTATCTATATCTTAGAACTGACCTGCATGTTGCGGAAGTTCAGACAGGGCTGAATGTCCTCCTGTTGGATTCGAGACAAGAAATGAGAGCTGAAATCCAAGGACGGTTGAAGTCTCCATCTTGAAAACTCATCAAAAGCAACTGTATCCATCTGGCAAATAAAACAAAAAAAGGGAAAGAAAACCTAAATGCTTTGATAAGCAAAGTTTATGATAAATTCTTTTGCGGACAACAATATAAGCCTTAGTGTCCTTTATTAAATTTCAATGAACTACTCCATAAGCCTAAATTAATTAATGAAAAGAAAAAATATAGCGTTTTGAACTCTCTCTTTCAAATTTTTTCTTCTTTTTTTTTGTTTTTACCTCACTTGGCTCCTTTCATTATTTACTTATCAATAATTCTTTCAATTGCATTTAAGAGTACACATCACATGCTAAGGGTTAAAGAATTTAAAAAAATACAGATTTCATAATAAGTGTAATCCAGATAGATTATCAAAATAACCAGTTTTGCTTGTTTGATACTCTCATCTAACTTGAAAAAAACCCCCAAAAAACAAGGAAAATTAATAAAATAAAAAATAGTAGTACAAAGAAGAAGAAGAAGAAGAAGAAGAAGAAGAAGAAGAAGAAGAAGAAGAAGAAGTCTACTTTTAATTCTACAAAATGTTTTCGTCCTTTTTTTTTCTTTCACTCTTTGCAAATATTTCCCACGACACTTGCCAAGTTCTCCTTATACTCATAGTGGTGAGTCTCAAGACACTACAAAGACTGACAACTGACCTCTTTGAGTTCAGAGTGGCTCTGCTTGGCCTCGGCCATCTCCCGCGCTTCCTGCGTGAACTGGTGGTGGCTGGTAGACCGGCGGTGGGTCTTCAAGAAAGGTTTGCCTCCTTTCTCCTTCTTGCTGGGCTGCGTGTCAATCTGTGGGTGCAGGTGTTTGTTGGGACTGCTGGGCGTAGAGGTCAGCACCAAGTCTTTCAGGGCCGCAACCTCTGCAGACAACATCTCAATCTAGCGGTACAAAAAAACATGATAATGATAAAGATAATAGAGCTAATACTACTGCTACTACTATAGCTTCTACTACTACTACTACTACTACTACTACTACCACTATGACTACTATACTACAATTACCACTACTACTACTTCTACTATTACTACTTCTACTCCTGCTGCTGCTGCTACCAATATATAATTTTTAAGCTTTTCCTTTTTTTTTCTTAATATATCGGCAATATCAGCTGTTTGGTGTCCTTTCAAGTTTTTTACTAAAAATGTACCGAAACAAAAATACTATCATGTTGACTTCCGTTCCTTCGACTTTTGAATGATATTAGGCTTGTTTATAAGAAATATGATTAAAAATGAGTACTTTGATGTTGAAATGAGCAACTTGTGTGGCTACTGTTGCTGCCACAGAACGATGATGTCAGCTTTTCTATACCTCCCCGAAGGACATGAGGAAATTTAGTGAAATTTCAGGTTTATATAGAGGGCAGTTAAAGCCAAAAGCCTACCAGGCCTTGTTATGCTATAAGGATGTGGTAGAATGAAATATAATGAAGACGGAAAATTGTCTCCTGCCACTTTTCCATCTGCGGCAGTTTACTTTTTCTCTTATTAAAACACAACATTTATTGAAAATGTTAAATATTTTCTTACTTTGCAATTGGCTTCCTGCAGTTGTTTCCTGGCCTGTTGTTCCCCCAAAGCAGCTTCGTTTAACTGCGAGTTCACCTCCTGTTGAGTGCAAAAAATGATGTGGTATTTTCAAACTGGTATTCTGATCAGTGACTAAACTAAAGGGTCTACAGAATAGAAAATGTTAAGCAGGCCCTGAGAGCTCATCTGGTATAGCATGGGACTATAATTCAGTGCAAAATAAAGCTTAAGTAAATAGTTTTTAATATTTTGGATAGTTTGTCAAAGAGCATTTCCAAAAAGAAGAGCGTTAGGGCCCAAGCTGAGTTCAGAATAATTATTTAACCATATATTCAACAGGAATCAATAGCTTCTTCATCCTAGCAAACATAACATTGCGTGAAGAGAAGAGGTAATAATAATGAGAAAAGGGAAAATTTGGGGAATCCAAACATGGAAAGAGATCAAGAGAAAGAAGAACTTCCGTCATTTGCCTAAATCAGCAAGTACGAGTAAGACATCAGATTTACCAGAGAACAGAGTTACCAATGGTGATGGGAGGACAGGGAACAGGGAGGAGAGAGGTCAAGGTCATGAGTGTCAAATTGAGATCATCGAAGTAAGAGAAAGCAAGTAAAATTGTTGCTGTTGATGCTGGAATCAAAGTAAGTACTGTTGCTGTGAGTCCAACATACCTCAAACAACGAAGCAGTAAAATCACTGACTTCCTTCATGAGTCTCTCCCTGATTCCTCGAAGTTCATCAACTTCCTCGTCTTTCAGAGCTAAGGCCTGAAAACAAGAAAACAATGAAAAACAAATCAGCACATTAAAATTTGTTTTCACATTCAACTTTCAGTGAAAAAAATAAACATCTAATGTATGAAGTACCTATAACGAAAGATGATGAAGACAACTGAATTGCAATTTAAACAAGTCATTCACACATACACTTCTGACCTTTCAGAACCTGAGCCAAGAACACTGACATAAGGGCAGTAACTAAAGTGCATTCACTTAAAAAGATTCTAGACCCCATTTTTCGCAACACAACCAGCAAAGGGTACAGAATTTACAGATGCAAATCAAAATTAGGTGAGGTAAGAAATACATAGCACGTAATTTGGATCAGTGACAAGGCACTGATAAGGAAAACAGTGAATGACACTGATAAAATAAAAGAGGAAGAGGACTCTTAATCAATGTCACGGGGGAAAGGACAGAAAAGAATGAGCTAAAGAGCATGGGGAATTGGGGTATTCATGGTCCAAAAATGTAAAAAATGCATTTGTCGAGAGCCTTTATAAAAAGCCTGAGATGCTTCACAATACCATTACATCCCTGGCAGACAACCAACATATAACATATATTATATGACAATACAAGCTGCCTGTTAGGTGTGTCACAATTTTTCTGACAGAGAGACAACATTGTCTACAATCCAGGGGGACCTCCGAGCTTTATATCCATCTCCAATAGGATGGAATATAGGTGGTAAAGTAGCTTCCCCAAGGACACAATGCTAAAGACCAGCTGGCTTTTCTTTTCTTTTTTTTATTGGACAGAAGAGCCATGGACTGATCCCACCATCCAGACACCAGTCACACCAGTTGTTACATTAAGCAACTTGTGTCAACCACTGAGCCCTTAATGTCACATGGGCTGGGGCTTAAAGGGGTCACTATCTACAGGCTGACACTGGGCTGAAATGGGTGAAGATCTTTTGTTGCTTCCCTAAAGAGAGCAAAACAGGCAGAAGGAAGAAGGAATGAGAGACACTGAAATAAAATAATTTCTCAACTGGTTCTCATGGTTTGCCAAATAAAATGCTTTGACCAGTGACTGCATAGAAGTATTTGTTTATACCAAGAAGTAAAAGCAAAGAAAATAACATTTCTAATCTGTTAGAATATCTTCATCAAGCACAATCTCTCTAATTTTACTTAAAAAGAGAATTAAATTGATCAAAACACATGATGTCAAACTTATAAAAAAAACCCTGACAGTTAAAGAGAAAAGGCAAGGATACTCACTCTCTGTGCTTTGACAAGTTCTTCTTCTAGTTTAGCATAGCCTTTCTGATTCATATCAGCTATGGACATTTTCCGTTGAACCTCATTAGGAAGGACCTCTGACTGCGCCTGGCGAAATGGCCTTCTTGCAGGGGATTTCCGCAGCGGGCTGTCACCGGGTGTTGCTTCATTGCTGTTGATGACAAAACCAAGTTTCTAAGTAAAATTACTTTAAATTGATATTTGCCAAATCATGGGTCTCAACTCCAAATTTTGAAAAAGGAAGATTCTTCATGTGACCAGCCTCCATATTCTTTCTTACTTTCACTTTTTCTGCCTTGTGGTAATTTGTCCCAAAGGTATGCCAGAACAGCTGGCTTACCAGTGGCGGATAGCTCAGTTGGTAAGCCCAATGTTCTGGCAGTGGCAAGGCAAATCAGTGGTGTGGCAGGTCCTGTGTTCGATTCCCTCCTCTGACGACTTCCTGTTTTTTTTTTTTCCTTTCTGTCTATGGTTTTGACACACCTCAGCACTGTGCCTATACTATTTTCTGTATATTTTCAGGGTAAAATACATTTAAATAAACAAAGATAATTTGTATTTTTTACAATCTATAATTCAATGCTGGCTGGAAAGGACCACAACAAAGGCGGACAGACTGGCCATGAATAGAGAATGATACAGAAAGCGTGTCTGGGCAGGTATGTCCAAAATGAACCACGAGGCCATTGAGGACATGCTGGAGCAGTGAGGTAAGGTAAATCTTGTGATTGGCTTGGAACCGATAATGGAGAAAAAAAATCTACAGTAATGGGGACATAGCAAATAACATGAATGTTGCAGAAATCTGCTTTAAAGCCGAAAATTGAGCCCATAAAATTATAGATGATGCAGGTGACTGAAAGAGTATTTCGGGAATAACACATTTAACTAATTTCAATATTTTTTCCTATGGTATACTTTTATCGTTATTTCAACCTTCAAAGATATCAAACTTCAAAGGCTGGAGTTCACCTGAAAAATCAAAAAGAGAGTAATTGAACATGTGCTTAAGGCATTGATTCTATTTTATTTCACTTTTAAAAAAAACAAACCTCGATAAATTTTGCTCTTTTCCATCATCCCCACAGCTTTGATGCTTGTCACAAACATCATTGTTATTGTTGTTAGGAGATGCATGCAGATCATTCATCTTTTCTTCTCTGGTTACACTCTCTATATTATCTGAATGTCCTGAGGAGGTAAAATGCTCCCGTCTCTGCCACACATCTCCTGGCTTGGGTTCTCGCTCCAATAATTTATTCGTTTGCTCATAAAACATTCTGGTGGATGATGGGGAATGGTTCTCCTCACACAATGGGGTCTCTGATTGGGAGCCAACAGAGCTCAAATTGGAGGGCCTAGTGATACTAATTTGTTCCTGACTAGCTCTAATGACACCATCTGATAACGTTGGAATTCCTTCTGTGTGATTTTTTTTGGTTGAAACTGCTCTTTCCTGGGACGGACTGTCTTTTGATTTGAGACCCATCCTGCAGGTTGTAAATTGATTCTCTGACTGCGGTGCTGAGTTGCTTCGTCCGATACTTGACCTCAGTTTGTTCCTGAAGAACATCAAAGAAGGAGGAAAAAATAAAATTTGAATAAGCTTGTAGTAAATCTTAACACAATTCATTATTACAAATGCATCCTGGGCCAACTGATTAAATCACAAGTTATTAATGTACATGAATAAAACAGGACCATAAACAATGCTACAGATTACATTAATTATGTAACCTTATGTACATGTCTACAATAGGTGAACCCTTGCATTGGCTTACATTTTTATCACTACACTGGCTGTCAGTCCGTTACAGAATCTTGTATAAAATTACTGTTGTCTGTTACAACTTTTTAAATGAATCTTCGCCATCTTATATATCTAATTTGTTGAGTATTTGTAATCCAACCCGTTCTTTAAGGTCAGCAAACAAATTCTCATTATCTGTGACCAAAAAGGATCTAAATCTTTTGCTGATTGTTCTTTTATCCATTCAGCTCCCACAGTTTGGAACTTCCATCCCGTCCTTATGGCAGGGAGTTTCTAACAGTGAGTGCACTTTTAAAAAACAATTAAAATTATACTTCATTAGATGTTTCTTAGATGAATAGTGTTTTGTTTTTTTAAATTTAATTTTTAATGTCATTTAAAGAAGGGTATTATATTGAATTTTATGCATGCTAGACTGACTCAAAATTTTGATGATAAATGTTATCATGTACTATAGAAAATGGATACTGTACATTTTTTTGTGCCTACAGTCGGCCCAGTGGATTAGGCGTGTTAGAAATAAACTACATTGTTATGGTTCTTCTTCTTCTTCTCCTTATTATTATTATTAATATTATTATTATTATTATTATTATTATTATTATAAGATTGATCAACTGACCAAAGGTTTTGAGTTAATTAAAGATTTATTACATCAAATCCCCTTAATTTATCCTATAGGGCTGGGGGGGAGGGGGGGGGGGAATTTTTCATAAAGTCTGTCTTAAGAGAAGACTGGGACAACCAAAGCATCAGTCACAGCACAGAGCAACAGAGAAATAGGTATGATGGCCCCAGTAGGAATCAAATCTAAGCCCTTTGCATGGAATTCTGACAGCCTACCTACTGAGAAACTGAGCCCACAGGGGATACTTCATCTTTTGGGAGGTGTCCTTCTTTTAAAGAAATCCTTTTTGAATTAGCATACACTGCTAGATAAATACAATTAATTACAAAATTGTCTTTTGTGACTACTACTGTTACTCAGTTTAGTACAGAGATAAATTAAATCTGCTTTTCATTCATCTAGTTGGACCACAATGCATTTTTCTTACATTAATGAGGGTTTTTTTTGCCCCTTGTTATTGTTACCTTGGACTATTTTCGTCAATTTGATCAAGGCTTGGTTGGTTTACAACTATAGTAGGAGTGACCTGGTCTTTGGACATAATTCAACTCAAACTGAATACTCTGGTGAAATAGAAAACATAAATATATACAGCGTACATGGATACAAACATACACACAACGAATACATCACTTGAAAAGAGGTAGAAAAAAAGTGAGCATGGCATATGATTAATGTCTATTAACTGAAAAGTGAATCTGACCACCTTAATGGCTTTATAGATATTTTTTACTTTTCATGATTGACCTATGATTAGGGATGGAATTGATCAAACTTATCCTATCGACTTGCAGTTAGACTTAGTAGATTCTTGTCTTTCTAGAGAACATCTCTGTATAGCTAATGACATCCTTCTTCTTAGCACATAATTGCATTTTGGGACTTGGTAAAATAAGAGGGAATGAGCAACTAACACAATTTTGTGTACTGGGTAGTTATAAAAGGAAAATTGATTTAAACTGCTCTATTCTACATCCTGATTAAAATGCAAGACTTGTAATCATGCCCTTGCCATGTCTTGCACCTCCACCTCACAGCACAAAGTGTGTTCTCAATGTGTTTTGGTGCCCTCTTGGTTTTGTCTACCATATCTTAATTGTAAGCACTAGATGTCCAAGTGAAGTGTGTAAGAAAAATTACTCCCTGTGCTTTTAATACCAAAATTAAAATAAACCTTCTACTCCTCTCACTTAGATTTCTTTAAATAGGTTTTTATGGCTGAAAAGACTAAGTCGGATTTTATGGAGGGATGCACTTAATAAGAATATCACACTTCTCTGAATGCTTTAAATAAAATTGCCATTTTGTAAGGGAAGCAAAACAATCTGGAGTTTGTCTTATTGATGTGAATTTATTTCATTTTCAGGTGAAGACAATCCTCCAGGCCTCAAGAAAATTCAGCATACATAACCATACTAAAAATAAAATAAAATAATAAAGAGCTATGGAGTCTTAGTGTTGATAAAATCTTGACTTTCAAAGGCGTGTTTTCTCGATAAAAATCGTAAACAGACAGTGAGATACCTTTTAAAGATGTGTAAACCTTCCTCAACCTATCTCAGATAAAGCTAGTCAGGCCTGCCTTGGACCATCTCTAAGTAGGATTAATTGGGAAACTAAAACCGTTTTGGCCTTTATCATCTTTGCGATAATAAAGCGAAAATGTTATGATTTTAAGTTCCCGTTTCATAAACTCACAGCACTTGTCTAGATGCGCTTTTAAACAATGCAAATCCATCAGCTGATTCTGTCAACCATTTTCTCGAGGGGGTGTCGATAACCATGAAATGCGATTGTTTACTGTTTACCTTTGTGCGCATGCCCAAGTCATCGGAATGTCAGATCGTGACAGCTGAGACCAAAGAAGAAGAGCAAGTTCAAGGGAGATCACAGCATGGCCTAGCCGTCTATATTTGTATGGATTTAAATCATACAATCGTTAGTCTCGCTTCGTTGCGCCCAGTCTGTTTTGAAATCAACTATTCAATTGTTCAGGGAAAATTCATGTACCGCATCGTGCCCAACGGTGATTTTTCTTTAATTTCTTTTATTTTTAAAATATTATTTTTCATATTGTGTTTTATATTTTCAAAAATGTTATACTCTTTGAGCCCAGATTTCGCAATCCAAAAGTATCTGACAACAATCAATCCTCAAATGATTACATACATACATACACACACACACACACACACACACACACACACACATACACACACACAAACACAGAGAGAGAGAGAGAGAGAGAGAGAGAGAGAGAGAGTCCTTGTGCGCGTCACGTTCCGTCCGACCCAAGACATAATGCAAGCGGTGAAATTCAAAATGGTTTCTGGACTATACTCTTTGTCTCTAGACCCTACTAAAATGGAAAACAACGAGTTGCAAAATTATTCCTTTTTTAATTAATATACAATTTCCTACAGACATTCCTTGGAGAGTTTTGATTCAAGATCTTATTTTTCAAAATAGGGTGTGTATGGGGGGAAGGGTTGGGTAATACACAGACAGACACACAGATCAGATCGACAGACAGACGGACAGTAGGAAAATTTATAACTGATTAACGCAAAGCTAAACTAATGCTTGTATTTTCTAGCAGAGACAGTGGGCTGTCAAATTGCTGACTTTTACTTTTATTTATATAAATATATATATAAATATTGTAAATATTGTAATTAAATAATATATATATATATATTATTTAATTACAATATTAACAATATTTACAGTAAATATATAGAAATATATGAAAATTGTGCCAACACAAACTGAAAAAAACAGGAACGATTCGCTCCGATCAAACATAAACAAACAAACAAACACTGTTTTGATTGTCCTCTCTCTCTCTCTCTCTCTCTCTCTCTCTCTCTCTCTCTCTCTCTCTCTCTCTCTCTCTCTCTCTC